>BHFT01042064.1:0-32303 GCA_004320025.1 Laticauda laticaudata | reverse complement strand
AGATAAAAAATAACTAAATTTTATAATTATTTATTAGAGATGGAATTAGAAGAGGAAGTAGTCAAAGGCATCATGATAGCTTGGAGTAGAAACATAGGACATAGCATTACATTATTAGAATGGGAAAAGGTTTGGACAAGGAATAATAAAATTATAAAATCAGCAGCATATAAAGAAAATGCCTATAAAATGTTTTATAGATGGCATCTCTCACCCTCGAGAATAGCGAAAATGTCTCCTAACATGAATCTGAATTGCTGGAAATGTAAAAAGAACAGGAAACATTTCTTCATATGTTGTGGTCCTGCACTAAAGCCCAAGATACTGGCATAGAATAAAAAAATGGTTAGAGGAAATAACGGTGGAGCAAATTGAATTAAAACCAGAATTCTTTCTATTGGGATATTTAATGGACAAATTCCCTAAAAATGTCAAATATATAATACTGCATATTCTTACTGCAGCCAGAATAACCTTTGCACAGAGTTGGAAACAAGTAGATATTCCACAGAGGAAATGGTTATTCAGAAGATAACAGCCTGAGAGATGGACAAGTTAACCTTAGCACTTAAAGAAAAAGAAACATCAGAATATTATAGAAGCTGGGAATGCTGGTTTGACTGGATCGAACAAAAATAGAAAATATATTAGTAAACAACGTAAAAATTAAAAGAGGTAGTAATTATATATTCGCAACAAGATGTGTTTGTAAATTTATCACCAATATTGATAACAAACAAGGACTGTCGATAGTATTGTTAGTTTTTAATCATTTTCTTTTTTCCTATTTCTTTTCTTCTTTTGTGTGTTGTATATGTGTTTGTTTGATATTTTAGTTTTATAATCAATAAAGTTTGTTTTTTTTAAAGAAATTAATATATGCTTAATGTTATCGACCATTTACATTTTTATTCCTGTGAGTAGTTGTCGTAGCCCAGTCCTCCCAGTACACTGCTTTGCATGGGACCCATAATGCTGTTAAGATGGCCCTGCCAATTGCCCCTGGAGCCTGAGTGAAGGTAGCAGCAGGCGGACAGTCTCAATTCTGGTGCAGAAATTCTGGTGCAGCCCCACCCAGCCCCTGCTTGTATATAAGCATCCAAAAGAACAACAGGTAGATTCACCTGAGTCCAGGTTGTGCTTCAGACTTCTTGGCTTCAGAAAGGGGAGAACTTGAGAGCTGTAAGAAGCAGACTAAGCACCTTACCGAACAGAGCAGAGAGCAATGGCCAGGTATGATATGATTATCAGATACAACAAACATTGTTTAGCAAAAGTCTGTAGAGATTCTCAATCATCCAGGTCATGGGTGTACCAAAGGTGGTTTTTTCAGGAGGCAACTGGACTTGCTTTTTCTTTGAAGCCATTTTGCTTCTCATCCAAGATTTCAGCTCTAACAGGATGGTGGGGAATGGAAGGATTTTGTATTCCTTGCAGACAGTTGGTCATTTGCATCCTTTGAGAAGGTTGTTGAGGCCACTTGGAGGTTTATCTGTGTCCTCAGGGTCACCTGAGTGGTGCTCCTGGTTCCTGTAGTCTGCAATTTATTTTTCCTCTGGAAATCCATTCCTCCTCCCAAACCATTCAAAGGGTGTTTATTCCAAATTGTATAGCTAATTGTAGCTAATATCTATACAATTTGGGATTGGCACCGTTGGAATGGTGTGGGAATAGGAATGGATTTCCACAGGAAAAAATGCAGACTAGACTAGAGAAACCATGGGTGACCCTGATGATACAGATAAACCTCCAAGTGGCCTCAATGACTCTGTAAAAGGATGCAAATGACCAGCTGTCTGCAAGGAGTATAAATCCTTCCCTTCCCCACTATCAAGTCAGAGCTGAAGAAGCTCTGAGAAGCAAAATGTCTTTAAAAGAAAAAAAAGAAAGTCCAGTTGCCTCCTGAAAAAAGCACCTTTGGGAGATTTGTCTGGCAAATGCATTTTGCGCTGGCCGAACGTCCCCCTTTTTCTAAAGCAGGGGTCTTCAACCGTGGCAATTTTATGACTTGTGGACTTCAACTCCCAGAATTCCTCAGCCAGTGTGCGCTGGCTGAGGAATTCTGGGAGTTGAAGTCCACAAGTCATAAAGTTGCCAAGGTTGGAGACCCCTGTTCCAAAGCACCTCTCAGAGTAGAAAAATAAGTGTTGATTAAGGCACTGCAGACACAATGGTGTTAATTGATGGGGCCAGTCCTCAGAAGGAAGCCATGTCTTTCAGCAACCTGGTGTGTTTAACTCTGGCCTGCAAAGGTAAAAGAGAAGCATTGTAACGTAGGACACTATTCCTTTAATAGATTTATATGCAACTGGTACTTCAGAAGCCAACCTGAGGCCTTACCATTCGAATCACTTAAGAACAAAGCAGACCTGCTCAACTTTTGAGCTGAGCCAAGCACGCTGTTGATAGAGAGCCCAGGAATTCAGAACTGGATAGGCTGCAAAATTCAGGCATACCAAACAGTGCTCGAAGTGCTGCTTTTAGCTGCATCTGCAGGCCTGGACAAGGTCCCTTCATCCTTCACTCCAAGGGCCAAGTTCTCCCTCACACGCAGCAGCAAAGAGTTGAGCAGTCCAGTTTTGCAGGGGCTCCCCCGTTGCCTGTTTTCTTGTTCACTTTGGGCAGGAGGAGGACAAACGACATGGCCAGAGCACAGTGATAGAAGCTATGCACGTAGGTGTAATCCCAGTCCTAGGAAAAGGCAGAGTTGGTCTCATCAGCATCAACAGCTTCTCCTGCAGGAGCTGCAATGGCTGCCAATTTGCTTCCAGGGCAATTCAAGGTGTTATTTATTCCCTTTAATGGCTTGGGACTGGATGATCTGAGGGAACATCTCTTGCCGGTCACATCCACCCAACCCACCAGAGCGGAGAGGCAAGGAATACTGCAGATCCCATCCCCAAGGGAGATACACCTGGTGGGACCCAGAAGAAGGGCCTTCTCTGTGGTGGCTCCCTTTCTCTGGAGCATCATTCCCCCAGGGATTAGAACGGCTCCCATTCTGGTTCTCTTATGGAAGGCGCTGAAGACCTGGTTCTGCCAGCAGACTTGGGGAACCCATAGTGGGATGGAGCCAATCAAATGGCACGTGTGATATGCTGTCGCCAGGGCAGGGGGGGTGGGAGTTGGGGGGTGATTTTGTTATATTGTATATTAATTTATTTGATTCTTTTTTATTAATTTTATTGTTTTAAATGAGGTTTTATATTCCGTAAGCCACCTTGAGTTGCCATGGGTAACTCAAGGCAGCAATATAAATTCAATAAATAAATAGACAAAGCTACATCTGGATGCTGCATCTTATTCTCTGTATTCTGGATCTCTTCTGCATTTGTGGAGTGAAAGAAAAAAGCTTCATTCAACTCCCCAAAATCCATATGCAGAAAGCATTTAACCCGTGATGGGATTCAAATAATTTAACAACCAGTTCCCTACCTGACTGGGTAGGCGTGGTTGGGTGGTCATGTGACTGGGTGGGTGTGGACAACTCAATGTCACGTTGAGCGGCACCTCATCTCGCCCGGCCTTTCCTTGCCATGCCCGGCCTGGCCCCGCCTCGCCCCTCCCCTCCCAGCCCCTCTTTGTCACGCTGGGCCACTCACCTCTAGCGAGGTGAGATAAAAATAATGCTCACCTTGTGCAAATAAATAACATCTTGACTTGATAAACATCTTGACTTGGGGTTTGATGAATCTTGCAAAGTATTACCTCTCCTTCTAGTTTCCTTTCCTACTAACAAGTCCATCTCAGATTGTAATTTGCTACCACCTCTCTTGTCTTTTGCATCATTCTATGGGAGATTAGTCTAAAGTGCTATCTATGATGTTTGCAGTTGGTTTCCTCCAATCCTGTTTGTCGTGAAATTTGCAGAAATAATTTTGACATGCCTTTCCCCTTTTAAAACAAAGTAGTGGTTTTATGGGGCAGGCCTAGGAACCAAAAGACTTTTTGCTTCAGCCAGCAGCCTCCAGCTGTCTGCTGGTTGTGCTTGCTCTGAGCCATTTTCCTCTTGCATTTTGACTGGACAACCTTACCTCAAAGAAAAACCTCAGCATCAAAGCCAAGGCCCCAAAGCAGAAGCCGGGCCCAACCTGCTGCGTGTAGATGCTCTTATCTGGATACAGCCCTTTCTTCTCCTTCATCATTTGCAGCTGGAGAGAGATGGGAGATGACAGAGATTGGACTTTCCCCAGTCATGGTTTAATTTTAAAGCCTAGTCATGCAGGAAGAATTCCACCACACAGTTTTGCTTTTGTAGGGACATATCCTTCCAAATCCTATTGGAATATAGGTTATACTTGTCTAGCTGAAATGAATTCAGTGGGATTGCCAGGTTAGGACCTTTTCTTGCCTGCTAAGAAAGTTCAGTTTCTGTTTGATTTTGCTAGGGATGGGGACTGGGGTGGCGGTTCTTAATTTATGATGGCCTCAAGTTGGAGGGGGGGCCACAAGGCCACACTGCTCTTTGCAGCCCCCCCAAAAAAACATCCTGGACATTCTGGGGTCCCACTTGAAGACCTTTGAAGAAGGAATTATAGTTCCAGGCTCAAATTGCCCTTTTTGTTAGAAAGTTCCTTCTACCTCTCCCAACAGAATCTGCTTCCTATCCTCTAAATCCATTATCCTGGAAAAGACACTGGTGCTGACCTTCTTCACTGCATCATTTTTTCAGATAATTGCAGAATTGTAGAAGTTCTACAGAGGAATTATTGAGTCTGTCATCTGCACCTTTATAACTGTCTGGTTTGGTACTGCAACCCAATGGGACAAACAGATTTGAGAGTAGAAAAAACAATGGCTACCAACCTGCCTTCCATGGAGGACCTGTATCCTGCGCAAGTCAAAAAGAGGGCTGTGAAAATATCTACAGACTCCTCACATTCCAGACATAAACTGTTTCAACTCCTACCCTCAAAACGAAGGTACAGAGCATTGCACACCAGAACAACTAGACACAGGGAGAGTTTTATTCCCAAACACCATCACTCTGCTGAACAAATAATTCCCTCAACACTGTCTAACTATTTACTAAGTCTGCCCTACTATTACTATTAATCTTCTCATCATTCCTTATTGCCCATCCCCTCCCGCTTGTGACTGTATGACTGTAACTTTGTCTCTTGTATCCTTATGATTTTTAATGAGTGTTTCCTAGTATGATTTGACTACTTATTGTATCGTATGACTATTATTAATGTTGTACCTGATGATTCTTGACTCTTGATGAATGTATCTTTTCATTTATGTACCCTAAGAGCCTTTGCACCAAGGCAAATTCCTTGTGTGTCCAATCACACTTGGCCAATAAAGAATTCCATTCTATAGAATATCATCATTTTCCCCCCTATCCAAGTCTGAAACATCTCCAGGACTCCATTTTCTCTTCACCATTCTTCTGGTGTCCTCTGATTATCATCCTTTTCTTGATCCCATCAGGATCATTTTGAAATTTATTCCAGTTCTTCTGTGCTTCCCCCCTCCCCCCAAACAGTAGGATGTGTTCATATTTGGCTGACAGGTCTTTTCCGTCTATTGTTGAAGTGGTCATTTTTGCTTCTAGTGTGGCCATGATGGGATTCCTTGGAGGAGGCCTCAGGGGGTCTGCAAAAGTTGCTGATGGTACCCAGTCATGACATGAAGCCACAGGAGGACACGGTTGTAAGAGAACAGCAGTTGGCGGTGACTGGGAGTGCCCTGTCCACGGTCATCTGGAAACTAATCCCTCCCTGAAATTGGGATACTTTTATTCTGAAATTTCTTAAGTTCTTCCCAGTTTTCAGTTGAAGTGACACTTTGTGCCAGACTTTTTTCACTGTGATAAAGACGTGGCCTTACCCATTTGACTGTTATCACGAGAACGGCTGTGCCGATTGGTCCAGAGTAGACACCGTATCCCCACCGGTCATGGTAGATCCTGACAGCTATGGTAAGCACTCCAAACATCACCAAAGTTGATCGTTTGGGTTCATCAAACTCTGCCAGAGCTAATAAAAGGACAAGAATTGAAGGACAACCTCATTTAAAATCCCAACTCTTACCACTTTTAAAGGTTCCCTGGAGCAGCACCTAGTTGACCTGATCTAAGAAAAAGGGCAGGCTTAGACCTGGTTGCTGCTTTGGTAGAGCCAGTCAGAGAAAGGGAGGCCATAGCCCATGATGTGCTTTATGTTCCAGTATTTGAGGGGCTGCCCCAGAGAGGAGGAAAGGGTCGTTTTTCAAGGCACCCAAAGGCCAGACAAGGAACAATGGATGGAAACTGAACAAGGAGAGATTCAACATGGAAATAAGGAGGAATTTTCTGACTGGGAGAACAATCCACCAGTGGAACAGAAGTTTCCTTTGGGAGTTGTGGGATCTTCATCACTGGAGGCTTTCAAGAAGAGACTGGACTGCCATCCATCACAAATTGTCCTGTTTGGGCGGGGGGGTTGGACTAGATGACCCACAAGGTCCTTTCTAACTCTGTTATTCTGTTATTATCCTGAAGCTTCATCCCTGGAGGCTTTCAAGAAGAGACTGGGCTGCCCTTGGTCAGAAATGGTGTAGGGTCTTCTGCTTGGGTGGGGGGTTGGACTAGATGACCCCTTCCAACTACAAGATCCCTTCCAACTCTGCAAATCTGTTAAAAAATCCTTTAGGTTTCCTTAATGCCCCTCCCTCCCACGCATGCTTAAAAGAAGCAGCCCTTCTGGCTTACCTATCAGTGAGACCCACATGGATAAGGCGGTTCCAAAGATACTGAAATATTGCAGGAGATCGTACTTCATGAAACAAAGGAAGGTGAGCCCGGGGCCTTCGCAGGCATGGCAGACCTGGTGGGAAAGTGGGGCTTGTTTATTCCCAGGGTTTTTGTGATAAAAAAAATGGTAATTTAAAAAAAATGCATCAGAATCCTCTTGTTTGAAAGGCAATTAAGGCCTCCACCCACCCTTTTCAGGATATTCCACTGTGTTGGTACCATTGCAGAAAAGGTCCTCATCATCTGTGGCCAAAAGCTATAGCCTCAGAAGACACAGGTAAGTTTTAAGATTCTTTGCAATTTATGTCATTAAAAACTGAAACCAATTCTTTGAAATGATGAGAGAGAGGGGGAGGGAGGGGGAGAGAGAAAATGAGTGAGAGGGAGAGCAGGAGGGGGAGAGAAGGAGGGAGGGAGAGGGAAAGAAAGGGAGATAGAGAAATAGGGAGGGAGGAAAAGAAAGGGAGAGAGGGGGAAGAAAAAAAAGGGAGGGGAAGAGAGAAGGAATGGTTTCCACAAAAATGTGAAACTTTGCCTATGGCCGTCCTGGTTGCTTCTCCTGGCATCAAAACCCCCTCTGAAAACTATCCTTGGTATATAGTGTGTAAAGGATTTTTTTTTCCAGGCTGTTACACAGCTTGTTTTTTTTCAGGGCACAAAAGGCAAAGGTTGAACTGGGAGTTGGTTCAAAATATGTGATTGTCTCCAGAATTTAATTACCTGAGTCTGTTACAGCACAAAGAACCAGCCTCGGCCTAGGGGAGGTAATCAAACACATTGTGGGGAAAAGATACAGAGGAAGAAAAGTCCACAGATACTATCTGCCCTATTTCTATGCAAGAATACATGAAAACCCGTCTCTCTCTTTTACAAATGAGAATTGGGTTGCTAAAGGGGTTGCTTAGGGAAGGAGGACTTACCAGGACAAAGAACATGGTGAAGAAGTAGACCATGGCCTCCATGTGAAACTGCCTCTTGGCTGCAATGCTGACGGTGGGGAGGAAGGCCAGGCTGCTAACAGTGGGCAGGAGCAACTTGGCAGCTAAAGAGCCCATTGGGAGGAGAGCAGCTCCTACCCCGAGGGCTGCCCGAGAGACTGAGAAGCCAAAGCCAGGCCCTGGGTGTGCTGGAGAGAGAAGGCAGCTGGTACCAAGGTCTCTTCTTTGGTGGAGAACAACAGCTGCGGGGAGCTCACCAGCTGCTCCTGTTCTTGGGTTCCACTTGAACAAATGGCCCCTTCCTTCTCCCAGGAGGAGTCTTCGCTCTGGAGCCAGCTGTCTTTGGAGCAGCTCCTGAGAATGGCAAATGGGAGGAGGAGATGGAGATGTTGTCCCCAAAACTGGGCTCTTGGTATCGAAGCTGATAAGTCACCGGACACAAGTCACCAGTACAAAATTATGCTTTTATTTTGGTATCAAGATATAAGGACCCTGGCTCAAAAGCTAACCAAAGGGCCTTGATGAGAATCTTAGAGCAATTTTTATAGTCAAAAGATGGTCGCATAAAACCTTTGCCCCTTCCCTAACAATGCTTTCATAATAAATAACATTGATTGGTTATTTGGATCTCAACCCCCCCCCATAGCTAAATGTCACATCACCTGTTTTTCACCCCAGGTCATGGATATCTTGCAAAGCGTCCTCGTTTCATGTGCCAGCTATGTGGTTTCGGGGGTTGTTTTTATAAGCAAGCTATTCTTGTCCCCTAATATCCTGGCTAATGGTTTAAGGTGCTAACTTCTGCCTTGCTAAGAATGCGCGGTTCCAACCCCTTTCCTTTTGCAGAGCAATTCAAAGCAGCACCCCCCACTTTCCCACGACCCCTCTCCTTCCACAGAGAAAAGTAAAAGCAGTTTAAATCTTTGTCTGAGGCAGCACCCCCCACTCCCGCTACCTCCCCCCTCCTGTAAGAGAGAGAAAAGACAGAAAGGAGCAAAGGTGCTTAAGGCAAAGAAATGAAGACAAGAGAAAATGTTTTTATCAGAATTCATATTCCTCACTCTCATGTCCATCCATACCTGGGTCCTATCTCCACATACAACCCTTCCTCTGATCCCCAGGGCTTCCTCTGTACATACATCCCATCACCTGATCCTTCAGAGCACACTCCTGGTCATTGACTGAGCTCTTTGGAATAAAGGGTTCCCCATTGGGACAGATGTGGAGGGAGGAGAGATCCAGGATCTGATCCAGGGCAGAAGGGGATTTGATCTGTGGAGGCCATGAAGAGATGGAAAAGGACAGGGTCCTTCTGCCCTCCCCACCCCCCAACAAAAGTCCTTGCTCCAAGGAGGTTTTGGGAGAGGTTGCTGAGCATGGATTCCTGGGCATATAGCTCCCAGCTGCCTGGCCCCACAGGACCAGATGCTTTCCTCCGCCTTGCGAAAGCTGCTTCCTGGGCATGAAAGGCGGGGGGGGGGGGGGGGGGCTGCTGCTGGGCACAGAGAAGTACCAGACTGTACCTTCTATAAGAAAATGTAAATGCCAAGTAAAAACACAATGAAGACATTTATTTTTCATTTATTTGTCAAAAGCTTTACAATTAACAGAAAACAAGAATAACATACGTTTAAATACAAGAAATAGGAACTAATAATTGAGGAGCAATAGGTACAGGGAATGGTAAGGCATGATTTGTGCACTTATGCATGCCCCTTACTGACCTCTTAGGAATAGGGTGAGGTCACAAGAGGTTATTTTTAAGGGTAAAAGAATGGGGGTTTGAGCAGGGACAACAAGATCAGGTAGTGAGTTCCAGAACATTGACTGCGCTCTGTTGCTGAATCATATTTTCCTGCATCGTAAGTTTTGGAGTGGTTTTACATTTAAGTTTTATAATCTGTTATGTGCTCTAGTGTTGTATAGTTTAAAGCGTAAATTACTCATTAACTGGTAAATGTTTGTAACATGATTTTTGTACTTATGCTAAGTCTAATTCTTAGTCCGGTGTGGTTCAAGGTGTTTAAGCCAAGAATCTGTAGTGGTATTCTGTTGTTGAACAGAAGTAATGTAGTACTCGTTTCCTGGTAAAATATTTCTGGACTATACTCCAGTTTGTATTTATGTCAGATATATCATGGTAGATTCCAATCAAGCAGAGTGTATATTTCAAAGTATGGTCTATGAAAGGTTTTGAATACCCCTAGTTTAGTATTACCAGAGGAGAAGCTTTCATAAAAATTAATTTAAAAAACTCTTAAAGCCTTATTTTTGCAATACTGGTTGCCGTGAGCTTGGGCACTTAGATCATTCGATTATGAAGAACTCGCAAGATCCTTGACAAAGTGAGGGTCCATCAACAAGGTTATATCCACTCTAGATTGTATTTGATATATTAGCTTTTTTAATCAATGTGTAGAAATAGAGCATATGTTGGTAAATATTGAAGTTGGCCAGTTATTAGAGTCCATCAGTACACATAAAGGTCCTTTTTGAAGGACGGTAAGCTTTGGACGGTGGTGTTGAATAGCTTGAATATCTAGCGAAGAGGACACAGTTTGATAATAAGGTGGGGCAATGTAAATGGCATAATTCCTACTTTACTCTTTCTTGTTCATTCTGTATGCCCCCCAATCTCCCAACCTAAAACTAAAGTTCTAAAATAAATTCAGAAGATGATCAGACTGAAAAGTGAAAAAGGAACCTTTTGATGTTTTCTTAGTTCAAACCCCGGTCTAGCAGGAGACCCTACTGGCTTATACGCTAATTAATTATTAACGCATTTTCATTAATTGTGGCCCTATTCAAACAGCATCAAGACTAAAATTACAAAAAAGGAAGCATTTCCTGGAAAGGAAACCAATGCAGCTCAAATGGGAACTGGCGGCTTTCCCTGGGGCCTCCGATTGGCTCAGATCAACTCAGGCCAGGAAAGTCGGGCAAACATCCAGACAGTTGAGTTCTGCATAACCTTGCTGGACCACCCCCCAAGACCTCCTTTCGTGTCCCCCTGCAGCTTCCAAGTCACACGGATGTCTCTTAGGGACTCTGCTGGATCAAAAGAACATCCAAGGTAGAAGGGAGGGAGCCAGGAGGGAGAATCCGGAGAAATAACCCCATCCAGGTTTTCTGTGCCACTTTCCATTTCTATTCCTTGCAAGCCTTCATGAACGTCTTCCAGTATGCCAGTACATGGCATTAAAAACCACACCGGCCCATCCACTGCAGTTGGTATCACCTTGTATATTTTGCTGTTGGATGTTCAGATGCTATCTCTGAGGTTTCTTTCTGTCATGACGGAATCAGAGGTGCTATTCAGCCAGTTCAGACTAATTCTGGAGAACTGGTAGCCGAAATTTTGTGTAGTTCGGAGAACCAGCCAATCCCACCTCTGACTGGCCCTGCCCCCATCTATTCCCTGCCTCCCATTGAGTCCCAGCTGATCGTCTGGGTCTTTTTTGGTTGCCCTGCACAGGAGAATGGAGCTGGAAGGCAGGTTAGTGGGGTGGGGAGGGAAGGGGGATTTTGCAGTAACCTTCCCCTGCCATGCCCACCAAGCCACATCCACCAAACCAAGCCACGCCCACAGAACCGGCAGTAAAAAAAAATTGAATCCCAACACTGGAGGGAATGTTTAACTTTTCTTATTTTCTAAGAATAAAAATAGGTTATGTCAAATTTGGCCCCTGTGAGGTTCATTTCCCAAGTTTCAGGCATAGAGCCAGAAGGAGGATGGTATTACAGAACTCTTCTCTTTGAGTTCAAAGTTATATTTTCCTCCTTTTTCTATTTCTTTCCTTTTCCCCTCTTGCTTGCTGGCAAGGTCTCTGGGGCTGCTCTGCCAACTCAAGGTAAGCAATTCCATCACAAGGTTACAGAACTGCAGAGTTGGAATGGGCCTTGGAGGTCTTCTCGTCCAGCCCCCTGCTCAAGCAGGAGACCTTGTATCATTTTCAGGCTGACCAGTCTTTTCTTAAAAACCTCCAGTGATGGAGCATCCACAAGTTCTTTAAAAAATTTTTTTTTAAATTGTGCATTTTCCTTCATTGTACATCGCAATT
This sequence comes from Laticauda laticaudata, assembly GCA_004320025.1. NCBI lineage: Eukaryota > Metazoa > Chordata > Lepidosauria > Squamata > Elapidae > Laticauda > Laticauda laticaudata. Next base: position 20,565 of record BHFT01042064.1, on the reverse strand, counting down.
TCAATTTTGAAACAATTATATGCTGGTTGTATCAATACCTTTTTAAAATATACAGGATGTTATACATCCTAGTTATGATTCATTTTTCTCTTTTTCATACATTATAGTCCATAGAAAAAAGAATAAAAACTCAATATTATACAACATACTTATATCTATTGTATCCATGTTTATAACATACTTTTCTATACATTTATCACTCTATATATTTTGATTTGCAATTATGTAGAATCTAGTACTGATATTGCTAACAATATGTATCCTTCTATGTACCTTTATACCTGTATTTGTTTCTAACTTGTTGATCCTTTTTCGTCATCTGTTTTCTAATCTTTGCATCTATTGTCTAGCCAATTGTACCATAGGTCCCATATTAGGTAATACTCTGCTTCTCCTTTGTCTTTAATGTCTATCGTTAACCTGTCCATTTCAGCACATTCTAATATTTTTTTTATTACCATTTCCTCTGTGGATATACTTCCATTTTTCCAATTTTGTGCATATATTCTAGCTGCTGTTCTTACATATAACATTAAATATTGGATTATTTTATTGTATTTTGCCATTAGTATGCCTAATAAAAACAGTTCTGATTAGGAGTGCGGAGTTGGCATCGTGACGATACGGCATGCGATCTTGGGGGTCTGAGATCGCTGCCGATATCTTTGCTCCTGGGCGGTCCGAACGGATCTAAACCATCCCGAAGAGACGGTGAATGTAAAGAGTGCATCCTGTCAATCCCAGGGATACTGCAAAGTCCCTGGTAGATCCAGGAGAAGCTCTTTTTGCTATGCCTGTCAAAGAGCTGCAGCCATTAAAGCTTCTGAGAAGTTAGAGGACAGCTCGCGAAACGGAAGAGAATGGAAAGGAAAGTGTGCCCGGTTTGGGTGGAGGATATATATTTCTTTACTTTTAGATTTTTATTTTCTTTACTTTCAACCCCATCCTTATTAGTCTTGAATTTTTGAAATAACTATTTGGATCTTTGGTTTTTTGGAACTCTGTTTTGGTCCTTTCTTTTTTGTTTTTTGAAGCTTATTTGATATTATTGTTATTGCATTTTTAATTTTTAATAGGAAAAAGTCATCAATCATAATATTATGTTTTTTTTTTTAAGGGAGTAGTTCTTTTTTTCTTTTTTCTCTCTCCTACCCTGTATTTTTTTTATTTACTTGTACATATTGTTTTTTTTTTTGTGGGCATTTCTTTTTTTTTGTAATAGTCTTTTCATACTTGAGATTTTTTAATTGGATTAAGGTGTTGAAGAACATGAAGAATTCCTTTTTTTCTTCTTTTTTACTTTTGCGTATTTTTCACTCGCCGTTCTGTGAGATTTAAAATTTTGCTTTTCCTTTTTCTGTTTCTGGTTTTACTTCTTTTCTCTTTTTTAGAGTTTTTTACTGCTATTACACTAATCTATTGGATTCAGTATACAAGAGCCTGAATACATTGTTTTTTTATATGTGTTTTTTTATGATTATTTATTTGGCTTCGTTTTTTTTTACCACTATTTTTACTTGGATTATAACTTGGTTATCTCATGAGTAGATTAAAGATCTAGAAGAATTGAAGATTTTGAAATGAGCAGGAACTAACAGCGGTGGTTCTTCAACTTCTATTGGAACCTCTCACCATCTGGAGGACAACACTCAACTACAGAATGATTATTACACAAGAAAAAGCCAGGAGAATAGAGATGACGCTGCACGTTGTGATTATGCATAGGATTCAGAATATACAGACAACAAGAGAGAAATGATTGAAAAGAGAAAGCAGAGCATTGAACAAGAATAGGAAATCTGATGAAAAGGTTTGGAGCACGGTGTTCAAGCAAAATGATGAATGTAAAATATCGAATGCGAGATTCAAAAATTTGAAGAAGATAAAGGAGATAGGCGAGATTGAGAGTTATTTGGATAGCATGCCATAAACTGTGCATTGATCAACGATAAAAGGCGGAGTGGCTGTAGATGTGGAGGAGTTAGTGGAGCAGATCAGATTTTTTATCTCAGATTCCAAAACTAGAGGAAGGAAAAGGGACAAAACCTAGCTTTGAGATAATGATAGAAATCTTGCTGAAGCTCTGGAAATAAACAAAGAGAAATGATTGGATGGAATAGATTGAGGTTTTTCGAATCTTTCACAGATATCGCAATGAGAAAGTAGTTTTACCAAGATGAAGTTCAGATCAGATATTACAAGAGAAACGGCAATTTACAACCCGCAAATATTGGCAAGTGGGGCAAGAGATAAAATATTGAATATAAAGATAAAGAGATTGTGGCCTCTGAACAAATACCACAGAAAGAAGTGGAGAAATGAGAAGAGAAACTGATTTCTGACTCAAATTTACTTAAAAAGGAGGTGAATTATAGATGGCCTGATCAGAAGGCTTTAATGTTCATATGCGCAAGACAGAGACAAAGAATTGACTTATTGAGAAAAGCTGAATTATTTTATACTGAATATTTTGGAGGGAAGAGGAGGAGATGAAAAAGAAATACCAGTAATTTAATTTCAAGAGGACTGCCAAAGTGAAACGACTGAAAAAAGAAGGTGCGAGTAGGTGAGAAAGGGTGGAGAGAGTTAAAGAACAACATGAACCAAGATCTATAAAGAGCTGCGCCAGAACCGTATCCTATAAAGGTATATTGAACCGATATAGAGAAGATACGTGTTTATAAGTTTAAGATGAAATGGGACTGTCACATAAGAGTATTAAGAGAATGGAGATATAGAAAGTGAATGAGAGTAGAAGTTAAAGGATCTGGTATGAGTATAAGATCTTGCCTGGTGCGAAAAGTAGCAGGTGATATAGAAGAAGGCAATCGATGAACAGAATATACTTGGATAGCTAGATGCAGCAGCTGCAAAAGTTAGATGAGGCGAGAATAGGCTATTGTACTCTGGGTGGATTGAAAAGCACAACTGGACCATAAGCAATCAGGACGTGAGTGGTGTGTCTGAGTACAGTGTATTAACTAGAGTTGGTATTCCCAGCATCCGAGAAATTGATGTTACAGTGGCAGGGATAGGACTGTCATGCATTACTAAGTGTCGTGAAATGCATGGTGAAATGGAACTGTGATGAGTGGATAGAAAAGATACTCACTCTTGATTGCAATCTACTGGACGAGAACCAAGCATCAAGAAGAGGAAGATTTGTTATAAAGGACAGAAAAATGATTATCGACTCATCGGAAAGAATTACATGATCTTGGAACTGATGTTAAACGTGACAAGTTATGGATTAGGGAGATTTTTAAATATCGGAATCTGTAGACAGATAATTCGACGATACAACACACGAAAACAACACAACTTCAAAAAACAGAAAGATCTCTCTAAATCTTTTTTTAAAATGATAGTAGTGAAATACATTTAAAAGATACATCGGAGAGAAAGAATGCTAGACTAAACAATATTTATTCCTATTCAAACGACATTTATCATTGGTCCGGAATAGGGATACGATATGTGGGAAGGGGGGGGGGGGGTGATCAAAGAATTGTCGTAGCTAGTATGTTGGCCTAAGGAGTATATAAATATTGAAACAAAGTACTTGGGCAGATCATAATCCAATGACAATTAATGGAAAGGACAAAGAAGAGATTCTAGATGGAACGTTAAACTATATACTAATAGCTAAAGAAAAAATACTTCCCTACAGAGGATGGAAAGAACTGGCATTTTTTCTTTATAAAGGGTCGAAACGAAGAAGAACACAAGATCCGCAAACTGGCAGGTAGCAGTGTTATGGATATGCCAATGAGATGGCATTATGCACAAGAGAAAGGCTGTGAGATAATATGAGGACGCTGAGTCAGCACACAGCATAGATGGAGAATAGGAAAGTATCGACGAAAGATAGGTCACTCTAGAGAATTAAGATGAAGGTATGAATAGGATTTGATAAGAGGATTACAGGAAAGTGCAGCTGAAAGACAGAAAAGGACGATTAGACTGAATTGACACGTATCAGCACAGTTACACGCAGCTTCATGCGTTGGGATATTGAGAACAAGAAGAATTAAGGGCACAGATAAAACTCAGAAGGGTGACGAGTAAGTATGATGCTTGATCAGTTTTGAGAGAGTGCATGGATAGCAGGGTAAGCCGGTAGAGGAATGCTTGGTATAACAGTTAGCTATCGACTGATAGTAGGAACTGAGAAGGATCCGGCACGAAGAAGAATGCAATAAGGACGTAAATGTTGCTAAGATTAGCGATAAGATTGTATTCAAAGGCAAGCTTGTGTACGGCTGGGAAGAGAAGGAAATTAATCGCTGGACAGAACTTTGATAGTTGGGTATAAGACTGACAGATGGCCACATGAGCAGTAGTGTAGGATAGAGTGATCGGGAAAGAGTGAAACGATCGTTACTTACGAAGATATTTGGGCTAGAGCATTACCCCAGTATAGCGCATATTATGAAGTGTTGAAGAATTAATGTCGTTACGTAGAAGGCTGAAGTAGTAAAGCAGTGATCGCGACAGTCGTTAAACACGCTGAGAGCACTTAATCTGATAGTCCCAGATCTGAGAGCAGAGAAGGATGGAGGGAAAAGGCACTGACCGCAGATGTGAAGCATTCGTCTAGTGAAGAGATTTTTAGCAAGATAAGCTTACTGAAGAAGGATCAGATTGAGATCTCGTAGTCTCTCGTATAGGGCTAACAGAGAGTTAGAGGTCGCCCGCTGCTCCTCATATGCAAACATGCTAGGGCCAGAGGCGGCTATAGCGCTGGTGCAAAGGGATTCACTGGTGCACTAGAGGACGAATACGTGATGGAATAAGGAGCGATGTGAATTAGTGTGGTAAGATACGACCATATTGCCTATGTACTTGTGGATTCTCCAGCGATGTTCTCTCAGCTGAGAATGGTCGACTGTGCCTTCCGTTTGTACTCACTGCGTCCGTTTTTCATCTCTCTATCCGTTCACATCCGTACGACTGAACATTCTCATCCGCGTCAAAAAGTTTGAGCTACACAAAAACTTTTTGAGCGAAAATGTATCCAACGCGTCCGGTTTGGCATCCGCACGCATACGGGGAACATCCGTTGTCATCGCCGTTACGCATCCGTTATCGCTTAGGCAATCCGCTGTGCATCCGCGCAACATCGCATCCACTCCAGCGGGAAAACGGGACCACCGGGGAGGAAGCGAACGACGCGAAGGACACAAGCGTGTAGTAGCACGGACGGAGATAAGAATGAAAAGCAAGATGCAGCTCGCATACAAAGCATTAAAAACGGAAAAAACGTCTTGCAGAAGGAAGACGTAAATCGTCGGATATTTTAGGATGTCTTGCAGCGTGCCTAAGAGGAGCAAAAGGACACCGAGCGGAAAACCTATATTGTCCATAAAAAAGGGGGAGGAATCACCTGGATCTCACTTCAGTCGCAGACAGCCTGCAGTGCAGACCTCTTCAGCCTTCATCTGGCTCTTGCTCTTCACAGCATCCAGTCATTCGCTCCACATGGTGCATCACATAAATCACTCCTTTTGGTACCACCATCGTTCTACATACAGTGGAGCCATCTAACAGGCTCTTTCACCCTGTTCTAACGCGAAGAAAAGGGGCAGCCAAGAAGTGTCTTGGGTTGAGATGGATCACAGAAAGCAGAGTTAAACGGATGTATAACAGCTGATGGTGGAAGCTGAGGATACGAGACTCATTGCATCCAGAACTTCATGAGGATGCCTCCAGCCATGTTTGACGAAGTTTGTGGAGCGGTGAGACGCCAGGTTGACAAGCAAGAGCACCGCAACTTCCGGCACCAGCCTGGACGCCTGGACTCAAGGTGGCAAACTGACTCTGCGCACCTGGCCTCAGGGACCATTTTACAGAGCATGCAGTATGGCTTGGAGGGTGCCCACACAACAACACCATCAGCATTGTGCTCAGAGCAAGTGGTGCAGGCCATCATCGAAGAAATACCTGGAGGAGCTCCTCCAGTCCGCCCTCGCACTGATAAAGGCTGGAAGAAGCTTGCAGAGCAGTGGTATCAGAAGTGGAACTTCCCCCCGTTTGGAGCCATAGACATCCGCTGGCCTGCAAAGCTCCAGCCAAGTCAGGTCCACTTTTTCAACTAAAGGGGCTTCTTCAGCCATCATCCCTCTTCGGCGCATGGTCGATGTTTGAACTACAAGTTTCATGTACATCAAATGCTTCAGGCAACGCGGTAGCTTCAGATATGCCGCAGGTACACAACGCAGTCCTCCTCAAGGAGGGGCTGGACTGCACCTATCATGGGCTTTTCCCAGATCAAAGACCTCCCTGCCAATGACACACAAGATGTGCGCCCTACTTCATGCATGGGGGATGATGCTTCTCCCTCAGAACTACCTCATGAAGCCCTACACTCCAGATGCCTCCACCGTGAAGAGACGATCTTCAAATTACAGGCTTCCAGGGCAAGGCGGTTGGGTGAGAGAACGCTTTGGATCTGGCAAACAGGTTTCCAGGTTACTTCTCACCACCCATGCAGGCATCGCCCACAGACCGTGAGGAGGATCGTGGAAGCTTGCTGCATCCTGCACAATATATGCCAGCACTACCAGTGTTGCAGAAACAGGCCTATTTTGGACCTCCAACGGAAATGGGACATGGAGTCTACGTGTAATTGGGAGGCATAGGGCAAAACCTGCATCAGGGGGTCCTCCACGCGCTCCACCACGGGTAGTGCAGCTGTCGATGGGGTCTCCGTCGTGGCACGCTCCACAGATACCTGCCTGGACACAATGGAGCCTGACGTCTTGGCCAGAAGAGGAACTTGGGGCTCTTGCGGGCTGCTGAGAGAGAGGGATTGTGAGAGGGGCCTGCTCTCCTCGTGGCGGATCTCACCCTCCAAGACGTGCACTTGGCCATCGTAGGTCTCTCGGTCCGTCAGGTTGACCGTGGCCTGGGCAGATTTCTTGAGGTGCAAGCTTCTGTACTCAGTGTGCATGTGCTTCACCAGCTGAAGGAGCACCTCCAAAGGTGGTAGGCCAGGTTCTCCAGCTTCTCTCCTCCAAGCAGCCTGCTTCCTTTTGGGTGTCTCGATAGAACTTGTGTCCTTCGCGCCAAAGATATTCGTTTCCCTCAGCCATTCGAGCACCTCATCCTCATGTTCCCTCTTCGATGGAGTAGCTGCTCCTCTCCGGTTCTCGTTCTCGAACGTATACCTTTCCTCCTCTGGCAGGGCATCTGGGCCCTTCATCAGAGAGGGGCTTCGAGTTGTAGGGGCTGCTCCTCCACACCCACCAACCACGAGCAGCAGCAACAACAACAACAGTAGCAGCAAAGCAAGGACCAGCAGAGGCAGCAGCACAGCAGGACCAGGAGCACAGTAGGAAAACCAAGAGGACCAGCAGGACCGGGAGAGCGGCCAGCAGAGTAAGCACCTGCAGAAACGCAAGCAGCGCAGGAGAAGCACCGCATGAGTAAGCATCAGCAAAGAAGCACGAGCACCAGGAGCAGCGCCAGCAAGAGCTCCAGCACCAGAAAGAGCGAGCCCGAAGAGCAGAGCACGCAGAAGAAGCCGTAGGGCAGAGGTGGGATGGTGGCTCTGTCCCTCTTGCAGGGCTGGCAGCAGATGGGCAGAGGCTTTCTCTTCTTCCCCATGGTTGTTGGCATTGCTGGCTGGCTGGCTGGCTGAGCTGTGTTCTGGCAGCAGGTCTTTTCCTCTGAATGGTGACCTGCTTGTGAGGCTTGCTTCCTTTATATCCATGGGGCTTACGCAATGCAATCCTCCCCGCATGCGGCAGTTGAATGCCTCTGCATCCGCTAGGCTTCCGCTCTGCATCCGCTTCATCCACTCGGCATCGCTCCTTCCGCTGCGTGTACACTTTGCTTGTGCTTCCCGCGAAGCTGCAGTGTGCATCCGTTCCATCCGCTTCATCTGCTAGGCTTCTGTGGAGCATCCGCTTTCCATCCTGGCTACGTCCTCCGCCTGTCCGTTCCTTTCCATTGTTTGTACGCTCTGGTTATGCAAATTCGGGGCAACTTTTGAGAGTGGATAACACGGATGGAACATTTTTTCTCATTCGCTGTGTCGCTTTTTACAAACGTTTTTGCATCGCGTCGCCCAATGTGACAGGCCCTTTATGAAGTTATGTTAAAGAAGAAGATAACCTAAGATCATGGGTCAGAACTCATATTACACTTTTCGCCAAAGGAGGAGGCCAACCTCTTACAAATCAAGAACTATAACCTATTTTCCCTACTAAATGCAGATGAATAAATTTTTGCTTCAATATTGGCAGAATAGCTAAAAAATACTTTTAAATAATTTTTATTCATCTGCACGCAAACTGGATATCAGCCAAAGAGACAATTAAGTGACAATATCAGAGTAATTGTGGACACTTTGGAATACTACAAGGCACACTGAAAACAAATGGCTTTGATTTTTTTAGATGTTTACAGAAGGCATTTGAACAATTGTGAATTGGTGATTCATGTTATTAGCAGCTGAAACAGAATGGGCTTTGTAAAAATTCATCTAAGCAATAGAAGTTATATATCATAACCAAAACGGCAAAGGTATGATAGAGGGAGAACTGCAGACTTTATTGATGTAAGAAAAGGAAGCAAGACAAGGGTGTCGCCACTGTCACCTTTGTTTGTTTGTGTTAACCTTGGAAGCTAGCTAAACAGAAATATTAGAGAAGAAAGGATATAACAGGGGTGAAATTAAAAAGGAAGAATTTAAGTTGCAAGCATTCGGCAGATGATGCTGGTTTTTATTTTAGAAGACCCAGTAGAAACAGCATTAAAAATTGAATAGAAAAAGATAGAGATATATGAGAAGGGTGGCTGGTTTGAAAATAGAATAAAGACAAACAAAGATTTGAACAAGAATGTGTTATGCAAAGACAAAAGAAGAATTGGGCGGATGCCATTGAAATTTCCAGGTCCACAAATAAGATCAAATACTTGGGGATTACATTTGAGAGCAGATGTAGTACACTTCAAAAGAGAATAAACTATATTAAACTTAAGCAGAAATAGTGCTAGATTTGGTGAAATGAGAAAATTTAACTAACTGTCATTAATAGGGAGAATATCAGCAATCAAGATGAATATATTACCAGAATTTTTATATTTGTTTCAAACAATTCAATTAGGCTTGGAAGAAAGATTATTTTGTAAGATTTAAATAAAATATGTTTGAAATATATATGCAGGTTAAGAAGGTGAGAATAAAGTTAAAGACTTTTGGCAGAATGCTGGAATAGGAAGAGGATTTGGTTTTACACTAATTGGAAGTTGTACTACATGCTACAAATTTGATGTGGGTCAAGAAATGGATACATTAAAGAAATGCTAGAATTGTTGACACTCAGAAGGACATGAATAAATGTTGTTGGGGTGGGCATCGCCTTTTTTATGGTATAAAGGAACTAAACACAGGGTATTTTGAAGACATTTTATTAAGTGGATCTCTGTAAGTTAAATTTGGGAGAAGACTAAAGGCAAATTGTTATTTAAAATTCGCGGTTGGGCGATCGACTATTGAAGGGCATTTTCCTTATCTTATAATTATATAAAAAGGAACGAACAGATATGGTGAAATATTGATGAAAAGGGTGGAACTTAAATCTATGCAAAAAACTAGAAGAAGCACGGTATAAGATTAATTGTTTTCATATGCGCAAATACATTCTAAGTATGATAAAGTTTCTGACCAGAAGGGTCTCCCATGTATAAATTTGACTGATTTAGTAAGTATTTTGACAGGTACTGATGAAACGGTGTTTTAAAACTGTAATGGATATTTTATTAGAAATTAAACTAGAAGAAACAAGTTAAAAGAACAATGATTGCTTGGGGGAAGAGAATTTTTTGGATATGGGATATTGATTTTGAGAAATGGCAAAAATGTGGGTCTTCAAAATATCAATGTCAACAGCATATAAAGAAAATTTGTTAATAAGATGTTTTTACAGGTGGTACTTTTCAAACAGAAATAGCAAGAATGTTCAAGTCTGAAACTGTTGGAAAGTCGTATCAGATCTGGCTCATGTTACTATATGTGGTGGACGTGGCGCGGATGCAAAAAACATATTGGACTAAAATCCACACATGGTTGGAAAATAATGAGAAAAAAGCATTAATAGACCTTGAAATCAGAGATATTTTTATTGAGAAATTTTACCTGAAATATAAGTAAAGAATTGAAATTTTTGATTGTAATGTTATTACCAGCTACTAGGATCATATTTCTAAAACTGGAAAAGTGAGAACAATAGCACACAGGAAAGGGAAGTTATTAAGAAATAATCGGAATGTTGCTGAATGAGTAATTGACAATTTATGAAATCAGAGAAGAGCAAACATTTTATCAAATTTGGGATCTATTCTATCAATGGTTAGACAATAAAAATGGTAATGAAATATGTAGATTTTTAGAACATAATGAATATAAAGATGTATTTTTAATTATATCTACAAAATGATCATAGGATAGATTTGAGATGGAAATATGAACTGTCATAAAATAAAGTAAAATATGGATTAGTTCATAAAACATGAATGAATAATAGTATAGTCAAATGATTAATAATGATATTAATATATTTAGGAATATTTGATTGACATTATGAGAACATATACAATGTAATTCTAATTGAAGACTACGAAGTGGAAGCACAAAACAATTTGTAAACCAACCAACCCACTGTATGTACATATATGGAAGATGGTTTGATGTTTTTATGTTGTGTTTATGTTTGTCTTAAAAAACCAATAAAACTTTTTTAAAAAGTTCTGATTTTAGGTCTATTTGTTGTGTTACCATCTCCTCTAACTACTTTTTTTTATCTTCGCCCAATATTTTTTCGCCCATGGACAGGTCCACCACATGTGATAATAAGATTCCTGTGCCTATTTGCATTTCCAACACTCTGTGACATGTTTTGAAATATTTTTGCCAGTCTTGCTGGTGGTAAATGCCATCTATAGAACATTTTGTACATATTTTCTTTATCTGATACTGACATTATTAATCTATAACTTTCCCACAATTTTTGCCAATTATCTAGTTCTATAGTATACTCAAAAAAAATTTGCCCATGTTGTCATAGTTTCCTTTCTTGTTCCATTTTGAAATTCAGTAGGTAGTTCATCAGTTTTTCATTCATTTCCTGCAATATCTTATCCAATTCTCATGGTTCACTATAGAAGCCATATTTACTGGTATCATTATAGCTCATCTTTATTTGCATATAAGGCCACCAGTCCATGTCAATTCCCTGATTTTTTTTTTAGTTCCTGTTTCATTTTTAATTTCCCTTGTTCATTTTATATATCTTTTTATCTTACTTTTTTATCCAGATCTAACATATTAGAGTATATTAGTGCTTCTATTGTGGATAACCAGGCCAGTATTTTCATATAGTGATTCTGTTTAATTTTTCCCCATACTAACAACGGGGCGTTTCTAACCTGTCTTTGGAAGTAGCTGTGTGCTTTATCTTTCCCATCCCATATAAATGCCAATTGTAAGTCATGTTCCTCTATTGCAACATCCTTTTATTCTTTAGGTTTAACAACTCTTTTAGCCATGGGAGCACTGAAGCTTGATAATATAGTTCCCAGTTTGGTTGTTAGCCTTCAAGATTTCTTTGCTTTGCATCTTTTGGCTGCCATAGTAATGGGGGAGGGGGTGAAATAATTGGGCTTTGAGGGTGTGGGAAATGGGCTGGAGGCTTTGAGAATTAACTATAAGTTGGGGGGGAAAGTTTCTTGTATGCTTCTTTGCTGTGCTATGCGCAGGCACAACTCTATCAAAATAGGCCCAAGGTCAACAGAGAGATGCCTGCATCACTGCCTGAAGATGCCCCACATGACATATACAGCATTAATTGGATACAGTTTGAACTATTGTGGGTGGGAACGTTGCCATGACTTTGTACACGTGGTTTTCGCATGCAATTCCTCAGATTCAGAATTCGTTTGATGCTACCACTTGATTTCCAGTAAAAGATATCTTTTCTCTAATTAATGGAGTCTAAGTGTTTCTTTCTTGGATNATATAGCTCCCAGTCTGGTAACCCAAATCCTCCCTTATTTTTAGTGTCCTGTAGCATTTTTAATTTGATTCTTGGTTTCTTTTCTTGCCAGATAAATTTTGTTGTTGTTCTATTTAACTCTTCAAAAAAAAATTCTACTTTTATCGGAATTACTTGGAATAAAAATATAATTTTCGGTAAAATATTCATTTTGATTGTGGCTATTCTGATCAGCGAGAGTTGTAATTTTTTTCATTTGCCCAAATCCATTTTATTTGCTGTATTAATTTAGTATAGTTATCTTCTTTGATAGATTGCTGTTAGCCAAATTCCCAAATATTTGACTTTTTTAATTATTTGCATGCCCATCTTTTCCATCAATTCATTTTTCTGTTTATTTGTAAGGTTCTTTGTCAATATTTTGGTCTTTTCCTTGTTTATTTTAAGCCCTGCCACTGCACCAAACTCTTCTATTTGTTTTACTAATTTGGGTCCTGTTTTGAGTAGTTCTTCCAAAATAAATACCAAATTATCAGTAAATGTTTGTACTTTATATTGTTCTTTTTTATCTTCAGATCTTTTATTCCCTGGTCTTGTCTGGCCTGTCTAAGTAGGACTTCTAGCATAAATATGAATTGTAGAGGCGACAGGGGACATCCTTGTCTTACAGCCTTATTTATTTTAAAATTTTCTGTTGTTTCTCCATTTATTATCATATTTGCTGTTTGGTTGAGATATATTGTTTGAATCATCTTGACAAAGTGTTCTCCAAAATTCATGTTTTTCAGTTCAGTATCATAAACTGTAAATTCATGTTGTCAAAGACTTTTTGTTTATCTAAAAAATCAGTGCTAGTTGTTTTTCGGGGTGGGATTCATGGTATTCCAATACATTCATAATAATCCTCATGTTGTTTTGCAGTTGTCTTTTGGGTAGGAAACCATTCCGGTTGGAGTGTATTTAGAATTAGAATTTTTTGAAATTTTTCTGAGATTATGAAGGCCAATATTTTGTAATCAACATTTAATAGTGATATTGGCCATTGATTTTTTTATCTGTTGGTGATCTATGTCTTCTTTTGTAATGTATGCTTCTGTCCAGGTTTTGGGTAGTTTGGCCCTCAATAATGCATGGTTATAGACTTCTAGCAGTGAAGGTCCTAGTGATTCTTGTAAGTTTTTGTACAGTTCTGTGGGAAGCCCATCTGGACCAGTTTTTTTTTTCCTCTCTTAATTGCCTCTGTTATTTCTATTGTCATTATTATTTTGTTTAACAATAAATAAATACATACATACATACATACATCATGCATATACCCACATATATTATTATATGACACAGAGAGCAACACAGTCTAGTTCGAATATATATATGTACATGGCAAAAAAACAAATCTTGTGAGTTTGCCAGACAGATGACATAGGGATCAGAGCTGTTATAGAATGTGATAGGACTGCTAGAAATACTGCGAAACATCCTCCCAGATGGGAGCAACAGAAACAGACCATAAAGTGGGTCTCAATGCTTTGAGCTCTAAGCATGTAGCTCTTATAAGCAGTATCTTGCATATTAGGAAGTGAGCTTCTTATAATCTTCTCGGCTGTCCTTACCACTCTGTGTATGGACTTTCTATCTGAGGCACTGCTGCTACCAAACCAAACAGTGATGCAGTGATGCAGTTTGTTAAAACACTCTCAATCATGCCTCTGTAAAAAGTGGCCAAGATAGAAGGAGAAAAATGTGCTCTCCTCATCCAGGAAATGCAGACACTGCTTTGCACACTTCACTAAGGTTTACGTGTGGAGAGACCAATTCAGTTTTTTATCTGTACCTCCAGATAATTAATACAGTTGACCACCTCTATAGCTGCATCCTTGATTCTTAGTGGAATATGACTATGTTGGCTCTTTCTGAAATCTACAATGAGCTCCTTTGTTTTATCAACATTTACATAGCCCTGTGGGGAACCTGTACTCAAGGAGATGGAGTTGGAAACTTTTTTTCCAATTCACACAAACTGTGGCCTATCAATAAGGAAATCAAATATACAATTACATAAAGGAGTAATAAAACCTTATAGGCCCAGTTTGTTCACCAAATGCTGAGGAGTTATTGTGGTGAATGCTGAACTAAAATCAATAAACAGCATTCACACACGAGTATTCTCCAGGTGTGAACTAAATAAACAGCATAAACAGAATCACTGCTGCTCCTATTTCTAAATATGGCTTACATCAAAGGGTTAATAATTGCCATTAGTATAACTAGCAATACAGTATAATTTAGGTCTAATTTAGGACATTACTTTAATCCCATGGAATTTTTCATACCACATTGGAATTGTACAATATTAGAAATTACAAAAAACAAATGGGAGTGGAGAAATTGTGGTTTTACAGACTTTAGCAAACTATAATTCCACAATCTCTCACATTGACTATGCTGGTTGGACATGATGGGACACAATAATTCCATAACCAATTTTGTAGTGAATTCTACCTGTCTACTATTCGAAAAATGGTGTGTATGTGTGTGTGTGTGTGTATGTGTGTGTGTAGTGAATATTCAAGAAGCACTATATAGAAAAGAAGCAGTATCTGTAGTTTCCTTTAGTTACTAGACTAGCTCAAATTTTAGATCAGCTGCTATTAGACATGAACAGATAATGAGGAATCTCAACATCTGTTCACACATATGTCATCCATTCTACATATTTCCAAATTATTCATGGCCACTAGGGGGCCACCTCACTTTAAAACTTTATGAACAGTCCTTTGAAATAGTTTAATCTGCACTTTCTTGATGTATACTGCCTTCTTTTCTTAGAACCAGACACATTTGCATCGCATCAAAGCTCTTATCCAGTAAGATTTATATCCTCTATTTGAAATGTTTCATTCAAATCTAGAGAGCCATGCTTTTAATATTTTGAAATATAAAGGAAAAGCAAATTATATCATTTTTAAATAAAGTTGGTAGTGTTAGTTGAATATCCAACTCTATTATTTGGAGTTATATTTGGAATGTATCATATCAAGAAAAGTTATCGAGTAAGGCAAGAATGCCAACAAGATAAATCTTCTTTAGAAAGAAAACACTAATTTGTCTCCAGTGTCTGTTAGCATGCAGGTCCAAACTCTTATGCAAACCTCACACCTGCAACCCATGAAGAGGATCATGGCCCTCTCCTCCTGAGTAGACCACGTTTTCCCTGATCCTCTCCTCACTGCATGCCCTAGGATGGATAGGGGATGGGCCTCCTCTTCTGACTGCTCAGAGTCAGTCTCCACTAGGGGCATGACAAGGATAAAGTCCATCATGATTTCTTCCCTTGGCTTCATTGGTTCAGCTACTTGTTGAAGGAGGCCAGGGTTTTTTCTAGTTCTGTGTTTCATCATGGCACAAATTGAGCAGCTTTTCACATAGTCTTCGACATCAGGTTTCATTTTTGGCCACCAGAACTGTCTTCTGACTAAATGTAGGGTTTTTAGGAACCCAAAGTCTCCTCCAACCATGAGTCATGGCTACATTTTAGCACCATCAGTTTGGGTACATTGGGTACATTTTAGCACCATCAGTTTGGGTACATAAATCTTGGTTCCTTTCCAAGCCAATCTTTCATTCATTATCAAATCAGTTTGATGTTCAACAAACCATGGATCAATTAAAAGTGCTGCTTTCAAATAAGTTGTCAGTTTGTGTTCTAGGAGTCTGGGGCTGCATTTGGCTTGGCCTTGGGTGGTTGCTTGGCCTGTGGATTGGGCTTCAGATATCACAGTTTGCACTACTTCCTCCCGGCAACCGTCAAATAGGGTTTTCTTGACAAGGCATCCACCAATATGTTTTTTCCTCCTGGGATATATTTCATGTTAAAGTTGAATCTCTTGAAGTATTGAGCCCAGTGGACTACTTTAGGAGAAAGCTTCCAAGGTGTCCTCAAGCCTTGAGGTTCTTATGATCAGTCCACACCGCAAAAGGCTCCTTCGCTCCTTCCAGGAAATGCCTCCAAGATAATAAAGACCATCACATGGCAAATGCCTCTTTTTCCTAAACTGCCCATCTACATTCTGTGTCTTTCAACTTTTTGGACACATAAGTACAAGGCATTAGCTGGTCTTGAGAGTTTTTCTGAAGTAGAATTGCTGTGACTGCCAAATCACTGGAATCAGCTTGGACTACAAAAGGTTTGGTTGGGTCCAGATGCTGGAGGATAGTCTCAGTGGCAAAAAGGTGTTTTAATGTCTCAAAAGATTTCTGACAGTTCATTGTCCAAATAATGGGTTGATTGGATTTTGGTTTGGTCGGGGAAGTTCCAATTTTTAGTAACTCTGTTAAAGGGAGGGCGACTTTGGCAAATGAAAAAATAAATTCTATAGAAATTTGCAAAACCCAAGAAGCTCTGAAGTTGTTTACGTGTTTTTGGTGGTTGCCTGTCTAGCACCGCCTTCACCTTTACAGGGTCCATTTCAATCCCCTGGTTAGACACTTGGTAGCCCAGGTAGTCCAAAGACTCTTTATGGAATTCACATTTTGATAGTTTTGCACATAACTTGGTGACTAAAAGTTTTTTCAGTACTTGACTGACCAGTTTGACATGTTCTTCAATGGTTTCTCTGAATATAAGAATGTCATTCAGGTAGAAAAGGACCCCTTTGTACAGGTGTGGACGTAACACTTCATTGATTAGTTACATAAATACAGCGGGGGGTGGGCCTTGGAATCTGAAAGGCATGACTCGGAACTGGAGACTACCCACAGGGCAGTTGAAGGCAGTTTTCCACTCATCTCCCTCTTTTATGCAGAATTGGTAGTAGGCTTCTCTGAGATCTAGCTTGGTAAAGATCTTGCCTTGAGACAAGTGATTTAATAAGTCTTTCATGAGGGGGAGGGGGTACATGTTTTTTATGCACACTCTGTTCACGCCCCTAAAATCCACACATAAATGCAAGCTGCTATCTTCTTTTTCTTTAAACAGTACTGGGGCTGCCAACCGAGATTCGCCTGGTTCAATGAAGCCTCTGGCTAAATTGGTATCAATGTATTTCCTCAACTCAGTCATTTTGGTTGGTATCATGGAATACATCTTTGGTTTTGGCAGTTTTGCCCCAGTTCCAATTTGATGGCACAATCAGTGGCTTGATGAGGGGGTAAAATATTGCATTCCTCTTCACTAAATGTCTCAGCTAAGTCCCTGTATTCTTTAGGGACCCAGGGCTTACCTAGAGGAAAGTCTGAAGTGATGGCTGCTGCTTCTGGTTGTGGACCACTGTTGATCCCCAGAGGGCATCTGGCCAAAGTTCTCCAATGAGGGCCCTCAGGGGGGGTTTTCAGTGTGGGTGGATTTCCTATCCAGCTTAACGGACATGGCACACTAATCCTGTAGTAAGTCTGATATTCCTCTGACGGTGCATGCCTTTTTGACTTCTGGATCAATACCATTTTTAAAATAGTACAGAAGTATTCTGTCAAGCCAATTCATGAGGTTTGCTTGTGACCATTCTAAAGGACCATACAAAGTCTTTTAAGAGTTGCTTGCTTTATTTCATTTCCATTATTTTGTCTTTACGCTCCCCTATTCTGTCAGGGCTTTCAAATGTAGCTCTGAGCAGCTCAACAAATGTGTTGGCATCTTGTAGTTCAGAGGTGTCCTCATAGTGTAATTGAGCCACCCAAGTGGAAGTGTTCCCCTCATTCATCCCATCTATAATTGTGGAAACTAGGTTGCGATCTGTGGTTTCCAAAATGATCTATATGTGACCAGATCCAGATGAGAAAGCAAGCAAAGTTTTCATGCCATCTCTCAAAAGTTGCTTTGAAAATTACTGGGTCTGGTCTGGGGGAGGGGTTGCCATAGCAACCATGGGCTGAGCTGGAATGTGTTAAGCTGGCTGCAGGAAGGGCCCCTGTAGGGGTAGCCTGAGGGGTCACTGAGCTGGGATTTGACGTGTGGTTGGTGCATGCTGCAGGAAGTGCCCCTGCAGGGTTGCTCCAAGAGGTGGCTGGACTGGAACCTGTTGAATAGGTGCTGCCTGCTTAACTCTTCTCCATGCTAGGAAAGTGGGGTGGATGCAGCCTGCTGCCTACACTGATCCTATTGCTGAGGAGGGATTGCTATTGCTCCTTGGGCCCATGGTGCTCCTGAATCAGATGGTGTAACTGGTGCTGGCATCTACTGGCATTGGACCTGCCCCTGACCAGGATAGAATCCTCATCCTGGAAGAATACTCTCCACAGGGGATAACCTCCCTGCTGGCTGTGGAGGGGGAGGATTTGGGGTTTGTAATGTATCCAATGTCGGCTGCATCTGATGTCCCTCCCTTGCTGCTTGGCCCTGCTGTGATGAGCTGATCTTCGGCCACCTCTGACCAACGCCATGCTGGTTCCATTGTCAAATCTTTGACTAGGGAAAGTGAATGTGGACTGAGTTAGGGCCCAGCTTGGCTGGAGAGGTTGTGGCTGTGAGACATAACTTCCCACCTTAAGTTGCTGGAATTGCTCTGGGATCCCTGCCAATGACTAGCTATGGGATGGAAGCAACAGGTTCCAGTCTTGGGAGTTGTCTGATTCCAAAGCACCCCAGTTCTCCCTCCATCTCATGGACTGATCTCAGAGGGCTGGAGTAGGAAAGGTGATCAGATAACCTCCTCTGGTCCCATCTCTGGATTCAGTTCAGTCTGACAGCTTCTCCATGAATCAGGTTCCTTGGGCCTTTGTCTTTCCTCTACAGCTTCCATCGCTCTCATAAATTCTTCAGAAGGAGAGCATGGGGTTTCAATCAGTTCTCTGGTGCCCAGTCTCACTGTTCCTTCTGTATGTTCCTCCCTTTCTTTCATCTTCACTGAGTCTTTGCACTGCTCCATCTTGTGATGACCCAGGATGGGATACAAAACCAACACAATCACAGAAAACAGATGAAACCCCTTTTATTCCTTCAGTTTGCTTCCAAGCTCTGAATATCTTTGATGGAAGACAAAAACATTCCCACACAAACAGTTACACAAAGAAGGAAAAAAGTAACACAAACCAGGCAATATAATGGCAGATAACACACACTGGGAAGGATGCCAAACTCAGAGAGGAACTATAAACTAGAGATATTTTCATGTTTTGTTTCCAGTGTTCGCCAGTACACAGGTCCATGCTCTTATTCAGTTGTCACAGCTGCAGCCCATGAAGAGGATCAAAGCTCTCTCCTCCCAAGTAGATCATGTTTCTCCCTTATCCTCTCCTCCCTGCGTGCCCTAGGATGGATAGAGGATGGGCCTGGGTCCTCCTCTGACTGCTCAGCTGGCCCCTGCCCTTCCCCAGCCTCCTCCACAAGCTCCAGAGCCACGCTTCCATTCCCTGTTGACTCTTCCTCCTCTCCCTCAGAGTCAGTCTCCACCAGGGGCATGACACATCTTTTGAGTCAGTGCTGGGGCTCAGCATCCCTGATAGTCCCCTTTCAGGGTGCTGATGTTTGTTTAGAGATTTGGGATAATGTCAGAGTTCCAGCAACCCTCCATTCCACCCAATAACTCTGAGACAGACATCTTCTCAAAAGATTCCTTTTTTTATTTGGATAGTAACTGGCACAACTGGAGAATTCCAAATCTGAAAGTTCCAGACTTCCTTACAATAAGTAAAAACTACAAATCCATTCCCTGCACCCACCATCACATCACATAGCCCAATCACCATCTGTCCCAAGTTAAGACTTCCTTTCACTATGTGCAACATGACCTGACCTTGAATCAGAAATAGAATGTTATTGGACTTCCGGTGGTGCTTCTGTCGAAGATGGACCAGAGACCGTGATTGTGCAAAGCTTTGATCTGTGCTTACTCTGCTGGAGGGATCCTCAAGAGACCAGATTCATCTGACCCACCTTATAGGAGTGGTGGAAGAGGGGGAGATCACTAGCTGTGTCAAGAAGAGCCGCATCTCCCCTCCCTGGCTTGCTATACTCCCCTAGAAGACAGGGAGAAGTGGCAGTTTAATGTCTTCCCTGAAGACAGAAAGATGTTGGAACTTAAGTGTGTGCTGGAGTGGTGAAGTAGTGAGCGGCGTGTAACTGGATAAAAGACTTTGAATGTTTTTTTGACAACCCTGAAAAGCAGAAAGAAAGAGTCCTCATTTGGAAGAGTGGAAGTGGCAAATGGGAAATAAGAGGAAAATATAAGGGAAATAAAAACCAGAAATAAAAGAACTATATGAAATTAGAAGCTAAATTTGGAATAATCTTCAGAATTGGGCACTAATTAGGCATTAGATAAAATGCTGGACTTACCTGGAATGTATAAAATTTAATGTTAGACAACAGAAAAGAGAATTAAAACAAGAACTTTTGGAAAGTGGAAGTGTTATAGAGCACCATTTAATGGTTAAAGATTGTTGAGGTAATTCCCTGTTAGGAGAATGAGCGCATACAGGGAGACATATTTTGAGAGAAGTGTTTGAATAATATACCCATAGTACACAGATACATTGTACAGTAAATGTAGGTTTTTGCTTCCAGAAAGTTTAAGTAAAGTCCAATCACAGTCCAAAGTCATTCACAAGTAAATCAGTAAGTTTTCAATCCAGG
>BHFT01042063.1:20114-38587 GCA_004320025.1 Laticauda laticaudata | reverse complement strand
TTTTTACAAACGTTTTGCATCCATCAGCCAGTGTTACAAGGTCTTTAGTGAAAACTTAGTAGTATAACTTAGTAGTAAACTGGTATAACTTAGCCATCATAGTAAAGATTAATTGCAAAAAGTGAATATTAATTGCAAAAAAGAAAAGAAAATGACTAAAATTATGGTTTAAATCAATTTTTCTCAATCTTCAAAATTTATGTGAACTTGCACATCTAGAATCTCCCAACCTCAATTCCCTGGGGAATTGTAGATGTGGAATTCCATGCAACTTAAAATCACTGAAACATTGGTTTGAATAAATTGATTCTTATTCCCCTAGTACCTTTCAAACTTTTCTTGGATTCAAAGATAATGTATCATAGTTGACCACACTTTTGAGCACACTTCTACAAGAATCTCAGCCTTGTGTCCCTGTATAATATGCATCTATTAAAACAACAACTGCATCTTCAGTTGAAGATTACCTTTTAAGCTGCCCATTTGAGTTCAATCTTCCTAAAAACTTGTGTTTAACACTAGCAATTTTCTCACAAAGAAGACACCATTGTAGAAATGTTTGGCATCTGGCTTTAGGCCCAGACAGATTAACAAAGCCTCTTGCAACAGAGAAGAGATCTGTGGAATTGTTTTATTTTATTGGGTTTATTTCACAAGGTATTTCATTATGTGTATGTGTGTGTGTGTAGTTTTATTAGTGCTGCTGGTAGTTTGGGCCATGATTAGAGGGGAATTTGATTGCTGGGCATCTGTTGGACAGCTGCAATGTTGGGTTAATTTGATGGTTTATCCACAATGTTAAACACAATGTTCTTTTTCTCTGAATTTTGTTTTACTCTGGTCTTCCAGCTCAGATGCTGTCTATCAATGCCATCCACTCCTGACCCTTCCCTTGGGGTTGTACTGCCTCATGTAGCTCTCTTCCCCTTTTTTAGCTCCTGCCAAAAAGTCTGAAAGTCCTTGATGGAGTGAAGGACGAGAGAGGCAGGTGAACAACCCACAGAAATTTGAAGCAAAGCCTTTTTTTGTATATGATTTGAGAAGCCAGTAACTTGGGAAAGGACTGTATGGATTTTTTAAAAATCTGCTTCGCTCTGCTGCACTCTTCAAGGTTTTGATATGAGGACGTTTTAAAATAAGAGGGGATTGAAAGGCGTCTGCTAATTTTCTTCCATTTTTAAACATCCCAGGGGTCTTGCAAGACTGTCTTTGGAATGAGCTTATAATGCTAACAGGTTTTATTGTAATCCTTGATTTACAGCTACAATTGGGATCAGAATTTTGGTTGCTAAGCAAAGCTATTGTTAAATGAGTCACATTCACTTTTACAACCTTTTTTTGCCATTGTTGTTAAGCGAATCACTACATTTGTTAAATGAATCATGTGGCTGTTAAGCACATCCAACTTTCCTCATTGATTTCGTTTATTGGAAGCCAGATGAGAAGGTTGCCCATGGTGATCCCATGGGCATCAGTGGTGGGATTCAAATTTTTTTACTACTGTTCTGTGGGTGTGGCTTGGTGGGCATGGCGTGGCATGGCTTGGTGAGCGTAGTTTGGTGGGCATGGCAGGAGAAGGATACTGTAAAATCTCAAGTCCTTCCCCATTCCAGGGGGAAGGTTACTGCAAAATCCCATTCCCTCCTCACCTCACTAACCTGCTTTCCAGCTCTGTTCTCCTGTGCAGGGCAACCAAAGAAGACCCAGCCAATCAGCTGGGACTTGATNGGGAGGCAGAGAATAGATGGGGGCGGGGCCAGTCAGAGGTGGTATTTGCCGGTTCTCCGAACTACTCAAAATTTCCATGACTGGTTCTCCAGAACTGGTCAGAACCTGTTGAATACCACCTCTGCCAGGCATGATGCTGCAATAATTATAAATTCTGGTTGCCAAGCATCTGAATTTTGATCATGTGACTGCTGCACTAGTTGTAAATATACAAGGACTGGTTATAAGTCACTATTTTCAGTGCCATTGTAATTTCGAACAGTCATTAAACAAATGTTTGTAAATTGAGGACTACCTGTAGTCATTCCAGGAAGTGCACAAAAGGGAACAAACTTTTTCTAAATCCAAATAATAAATGACTTTTTCCTTATTGTTGGTATCCATTTAATCCTTGATTTTGCTGAAGTAATAGATCCAAATCCGTTTCCAGATAAATTCATGGAAAATTTTTTATGTATCCTAACTTAGAATGCTTTCGGCTACTGCATTCCTCCTGGATAGTCAGACACTAATGATCAGAAGACACTTTTTCCAGTTTTGTTTATTGGCTTTACCCTCAATAAATAAGAAATAAGAAGGCCACCCTAATCCATAGTTTAATCATTCCTTCTTCAAATTATTATGGTCCTCAGTCCAAATCAATCGATTGGAGAACAAATGTGTTTCCACAGAAGGCTATGGACCATAATCTAACAGGTAGATGTTTTTAAATTTTCCAGTCTAAGGCTGAGAGAGAGTGATTGACCCAAAGTCATCCCTCTGGGCATATGGAACAACTAGAATGAAACTCTCCCTATTTCAGCATGTCAATCCCTTCATACTCATGAAGATCATCACAGCATATTGTCTATAGGTATCCTCGGTGGGGAGTGGGGGTGGGGTATGTAAATTTGAAACCAAAAAATATGTGACTGCAAAATACTTGTGCCATGTTTAATGAGATTCATCAGCACCAATAATCTTTTTGAGTTGAAACATTCTACACAAAAATGCATATAATTTCGTTGATAGGAAAAGTCTATTCATATGCCTTATTTAAACCTTTCTCTAGTTCAGGGGTGTCAAACTCACATCATTATGGTGGCATCACGTGCTAAACTGGGGAAGGGCGTGGCCAGCGCGTGACTCATCTGGCCTGCGGGCCATGAGTTTGACAGCCCTGCTCTAGTTTATATGCTGGGCAAGCAATCCAAGTTCCCCATCAATATTCACATTGTGTGTGGCTGGAATTATTTTTTTAAAAAAATCTTGTAAAATATGTTAATCTGTGGGTTTCTAAGAATATAGTTAGAAAAATGGAATGATTGTATAGATTTCCTTGCTCCCAAAACTGGTTTCCTATTGGGTAGCTCAGGAGCTCTGTAATACACTGTGATCCTAAATATAGCATTTCCCCACACTACCCCAATTCCAGTCTCCAACCACAAGCACATCTTGCTTGCCTGTTCTGCTGATTTCTGATTGAAGTTGACTATAAGGTAAACATAAAAGTTCCCCTCACACATACATGCTAGCCATTCCTGACTCTAGGGAATGGTGCTCATCTCCGTTACAAAGCCAAAGAGCCAGCGCTGTCTGAAAATGTCTCTGTGGTCATGTGGCCGGCATGGCTAAATGCCGAAGGCGCATGAACATTGTTACCTTCTCACCAAAGTGGTCCCTATTTCTCTACTTGCATTTTTACATGCTTTCGAACTGCTAGGTTGGCAGAAGCTGGGAGAAGTCACGGGAGCTCACTCTGTTACATGGTGCAAGGGATTTGAACCGCCAAACTGCCTACCTTTCTGATCAACAAGTTCAGCAAAGGCCCGGTCCCATTGCACTTACGGATGCAAAGAGGATGTAAAATGTTAAAAAAAGCTTGCCATCCATTGGAAAATCCATTTGGGAACGCGTTATATTGCATCCATTGTGTCACTCACTGCATACGTGCTATTCATACGCTCTAACCATCGAGCATTCCAGTCCACCACTCTGACCTTCATCCCGCGCAGACAACTGCCTCGAGCCGGCCGTTCTCGAGCATGTAACTCTCCACCGCATACGACTGTACCATCCGCAACATTAATATACAGGCAACCCAAACATTTTATGTCTCGCTCTTTCATCTGTTAAACTCGGTCCACCTTGCGATCCTCTGCTCCTGCCCCTTAGCTCACACGTGACCTGAAGAATGGAAAGAGGGGAGGTAACTAAAAGCGGTACATGGAACATTCACAGTGTTAGATAGCACTGAAAATAGAAAGGGAATGTGAAGGCGTACTGCAGCTCTCTATATACAAGATAAAAACACCAACCAACGTTTGTATCTGGGTATGATCTCCGTATAATCTCTGCGAGGTGTCTGGAAGTATGTCTAGAGTAATCTAGAAGGAAGACACCCTAGTGGACAACGCCATATTTTCTATAAAAAGGGGGAGAAATCATCTGATGCTTCCTTGAGACTGGTTGCATAACACTGATGAGTATTATTTGCCATGTATGCTTGAGCTGTCCTTACATGAATAGGGGCATTACATATAGAGCTTTGTTTATTTTAATTAAGATCCTGCAATCAATGAATTAAGAATTAATTTATTTTATAATGAAAGTGCTCCATGTGTGTGGCAGTGGAGATAAGGATGGCCCCACCACTCAGTCCCACTATGGGCACTTCGCACGACAGGAGTTTTTTTCATCTACTTCCCCTACAACGCCTATCCTTATTTCTATCCACACAAGCATGCAAGCCTTAACCATTTTTTCAAAGTGTATTTACCAAACACTTTATTATAATATAATAATGACAACCGTTACGTATATATTATTAAGTAATAATATAGCAGAAGATAAAACTTTATTAAACAAGTAAACAACTCAGTCTCTGAGAACTATATCTGAGTCACTCTGAGTCATGTCCGATGGTCCTCAGCTGTGAAGGCGCCGGCATGGACTGGGTGCTGGCCTTGAGTGCTGGACTGAGGCGCACTTGGCGGTGCCTTGAAGGCCCCAGAGAGGACAGACAGGTGTGGGATGTGTTCGAGGTAAGCTATCGAGAGCTGACTCAGTCCCGTGAGGTGAAGGAGAGGCCTCTTCATCCAAGGCTTGAGATGGGGTCAGGCCCAATACTCGAAGACAAGATGTCCATTGACAGGATTGGGCTGTGGGGTGAGGAAGGGTTGGGAGACGTGTACGTTGGCTGTTGCGTCTGGCATGGACTGGGTAAGGAGAGTGAGCGTCTGTTGGCTCTCGATGAACCTGATGGCTGGAATGGGAAGTTCTTGCTTGGCTGTTGTAAGTCCTGCGTCAGTGAGTTAGCCTTGGTTAGGTGAGGGGCTGTTTGAAGCCATTGGAAGGGGAGCTGTAGACGTCGCCAGGGGTGGGAGGAGCATGACCTGGATCAGGTAGGAAGCACTTCAGCTGGGCCTCGAGGGGTTGGCAGAATTTTGTGGATGTCTTCTGCTTCTACCTATGGACTCGGCCTCAGGCAAGGGTCCTCAGGGTCTGGCATCACGTAGGTGCATGAAGGTAGTTCCAGCCTGAGGATAGCTCTGTCCAAGTCGAACACAGCTGAGAGAAAGTTCCTGTGTGGTCGTTCATTGGTACCCTGATCTCCAACCAGGCACACTATGTGGTCCTAGCCCCTCCAGTCTGACCATCTCTGCCTGCATCCTCTGCGAGCTGGAGGAGCGTGGAGGGGTGAGTGGCCTCTGGTGGCTGCTGGCTATCATTCCTCCATTTGTGACAGCAGAGGCATAATCCTCCATGGCATCCACAAGTACCACCGGTATGGGTGCAGTGCAGCTTCGATGGGGTTCTCTGCTGTGGTGCCCTCTGAAGAACACGGCCTGAGACAGGTAGTGCTCTCTGGCTGGAAGAGGACTGGCTGTCTAGTGGGCTGTCTGAAGGGGTGTCAGAGGGCTGCTCCTCGGTGGCGTTGACATGAAGAGGCACGGATTCCTCTTTCTTACCTGACTGACGAACCATTGGTTTGTTTCTTGCCAAGATGTATGTGGCAGCAGTCTTTCCCTGGTATGCTGAGCTGCACATTGCATGCTGCATCCTTTTATATCCACGGAGTGGACGCAATTCAAACCCCCCGCATGCTCAATTCATACCCCCCACTTGCACCAATATTAACATCTGCCGGGCATCCCCTTTGTTTCCTATAGGCGTACATGATGCATCCACTTCATCTGCGATGCATCCGCCCCTTCCGCTATGCATCCGCTTCAAAATTCTCCCCCGGAACCCCTTCGAAGATGTCATCCACTTCCATCTGCTTTCATCCGCTAGGCTTCAGATGAACATCCATTTAACATCCCCGCTACAGACTACCCACATCCGTTCTTTTCCGTTCTTTTCCGTTCTGTTTATGTAAATTTTTGCCAATTTTTGGAGCGGATGAAAACGGATGGAGCCACCCCCAAAATTTTGCAGCCACTGAACCACCATTTCCTTCTGAAGTCGACTATACCAGCCATCAGTCTTCTCTTCTTCTGTATCAACAAATAGAGTTTCAACTTGGGTAATAGTTATTACCCATTAAATGGTTGTTCATGAAGTCTAATTGATGTCTTTTGATCCCTGATTGCATTGTAGCTAAGAATTGTTCTTGCCCCATCTTTCCTAACTATAAAGGCAACCCCATTCCTTCTTGTTTTTTGTGTCCTGAGGAAGATCTGACTGAAGGGGTCTGATGACTTCAATTCACCCAAAATGTCTCTCTATAGTTCTTTCATTTTCTCTTTCACTGTGTTGAGCTTTACCATGTTTGTGGTTCTCATATTCTACATATTTATAGACTATGTATTTACATTAGCATTGTTTTGGATTTTACAGTTTTGAATTTTATTGTCCTGCATGGCAATATTGGCAACTAGACTTCCAGAAGACTGTAATTTAGCTGTCTTGTAAACAGCATTCGTATTCTGAAAGATCCTCAACTCTTCCTTGATGTATAGCCATTCATTTAATGACAGTTCAAAGTTACAGCAGCACTAAAAGAAAGTAACTTAGGGCCAGTTTTCACATTTATGACTTTTTCAGCATCCTAGGCCAACTCATGTGAAACCCATATATAGGACAGGAAGCCAGAGTTCAGACAGCACATGGTAAAAACAGACTGGTGCCAAGTTAACAAAAGAGTGAGACAAGGCTGTGTCTGTTCTCATTTATGCAACTTATGTGCTGAGCATATATTGAGAAAAATATGAATTGGAAATACGGATTGGAAAAAGATGAATGTGGTTTTAAAACTGGAGGAAGAAATATCAATAAACTGCATGATGCTGATCACACTATTTTGGTAACTGAAAATGAAAACGTTCTGCAAGTCCAAGTAATGAAAGTCAAAGAGCAACATGAAAAAAAATAGAAGTGTAATTAGATATATACACAGGTACGTACTGACAATGTTCAGAATTGTGCAGGCAGTGGTTTTGCTAGTGATATTCTATTGATTTGAAGATGAGGCTTTGAAGAAAGAGAATAAAAAGAATATTGTTGTTTTTGAACTTTGGCATAGGGGAAGATTCTTCTGTTCATTTTTTTTCTTCTCATGGACTTAAATGCTGAGTGAAAAAACTGTTGGTGGGCATGGATATTTTGAAATGAAAACTGAAAACTCTTTGCTGCAATGTTGGCTGCATCTTTGCAGCTGTAATGCAGTCTCTCTGTCTCCCTCCCACCCTCTCTCTCCCTCCCTCTCCCCCTCCCTCCCTCCCTCCCTCTCTCTCTCCCCCCTTCCTCCCTCTCCCCCTCTTCTCCCTCTCTCTTTGGTTTAAAAGATTGTAGACTTTGGTCCTTGGGACATGACTTCTCACTATATACACCAAAAAGAATAAAAAAGCCCCATACCTATCTGCAAGAAAGTATATTTTATTAGTTCTCATTATTATTTTAGAATCACTAAAGGGATTGATACCAATCTTCAAAATCTATATGAGCAGGAATCTCAGCAAGGAGCTTTATATTGATAGAGTGTTGATGTATTTACATTAGCAATGTCAGCATCAGGAGAAGGTATAAGGTTGATTTTCTACTGCTGTGAGATCTTTGAGCATTCTTCATTAATGAAAGAGTTTCTTGCACCTAATATTGTTTGCATAATAGCTACATCTGGAGAGAAAAAATCCTCCCTAAAGGAATTGGTGAACCCTTCTGTGGGAAGACTTTGCTATAATTAAGCCTTGAAAGAATGATCGTTTAAGCATTTGAGGCTTATTTTTATCCACTTCTCAAAAAGTTCCTCTAATATCTGCTTAGTAGCTACTGATAGAAAGTTCTCCATACCTTTCATCCCCAAAGTCACATAGAAAAATGGTAATTTGAATCTGAGTTGATTTATTCAGATAAAGGAAGTGCTTGAATTACCATTTGGTATATTTTTCAGAATATTTCCCATGACAACAGATTAACATATATTGGGATAATATGATAGCATTAGCAAATATATCTTAGTCCACCTTTCTCCTCTCAAATATTGGCTCTGCCCTTTCATCTTGTGATCAGATAATCCACTTACTGACTTTAGAGAAGATATATTTCCAGGAAAAAGTATCAGTATCTTATCTGGATGCACGATCTTTGATGATTGTGATCCATCAAAGCTTCTAAATGGGACATAAATAGATTCCATCTTTTGTTGTGGGTGGTTCGAGATTCTTTTCAGCAGAGTTTTACAACCAATGAGAAATCCAGCTAGCCAAGTCATGAAAAGGAGGCACTTTTAGATAAAAGAAAATATTTGAATTAACCAATCTCCCTGAATATTACTTACCACCAAGCTGATTTGTTTATCTTTATTTTTGTCTTCAAAATGTATTCTTTTTTTCCTAAATGAATCTGCAATTTGTTTTTTAATCAACAGTTGTTTAATTAATAAACAGAAGCAGAATGCCAGGTGTACAGCCAAAAAAAAAAAANAGAATGCCAGGTGCACAGCCAAAAAAAAAAAAAAAGGTGATTGTGTTATTAAAAAGAACAAGAAATATTGAAAAGTTGGAAGCAGAAGTAAGAATGTTGACCAAAAGGTAAATTTCTAGAACTGTGTCAAATGAAATCAGCCTGGCCTAATTTTCTTGTTCAAGTTAAACAAAATTAACAGCAGTGTGATAGCATTCTTCTGAAATCTTTTCTCTGCAAATAAATTGTGGTGAATGTGACCAATAAAAGAGCTATGGAGGTACAAACACAGTAAAACAAATGGCAGAATAAAGTTACATTGGATAAGGTCAATAAAAGACAAAATTGGGAATTGCTTAATTTTGCTTTTGATTTCCATTAATTCCACATTACATTTAGCAAATTTGACAGAAAGTTAGGTAGGAAGTGCTCCTGAAAATGAGAGCACTCCTCATTTCAGTGTTTGGAGCAGAACCAAAGTGAGCAGAACAGACTTATGGAGCAAGCCATGGGACCTCATGATTCTCAGACCTTCATCTATCTTTCCAGATAGCGTCTTCCAGTTTCCAAATGGAAAAATGTATCTTTGTCACCAATCCAAGTTTGCAGTCTAACCTGCAGCATCTTCTTAATAGACAAATCTCCCCCTTTTCCTCAACTGATCATTGCTGACAAATACTCAGAAAATGTTTGCAACAGAGAGACAGAGAAACCAAAAGAGCAACAGAGAAGCAGGGAATGTTTCTAGACCATCCAGTGGCCTCAATTCCTTGGGAAGTAGATGTATCACAACATCACTGTGAAGAAAAGATAATTACAGTACCTTTTGTTGAGAACTTTCATGACTGCTCCCAACATTTCTGACGAGTGACATTTTTGGTAGGGTAGAAATTCAGGGCAGGTATATTCCAAGAAGAAGAAATACTTAACCAGAATAATTTAACTGTAGAGTTAAATTGTGGTTGGATTCTTAGCCTTATGACTGTTGTACCCAGGATCTGGGTGAGGTGCTCAGCAAATTCTGATAATTTAGATACAGCACTCCAAACATGACACAACCAAATAACTATGCTCTTGATTTGACTTCATGGAATTGATCACCTAGGTCAAGAGAGAACTATATCACATAGGGAGCTTCACCAACAGAGTGAAAGAGTGATAGATTGCCTGGGAGAGCATCTTGGGAATGATAGCTTACTTGTGGGTGATCTACGACTGGACAAACCATTTTTTAATGAGAACTGATGACCACTACCGTAAGTCCACTTGAGCAACAATTAGGAATCTCAAACATAAAAACCTCCATGAGAAAGGAATACAGTTCTGGAAAAAATTTTGAGGTCATTTATGCGTGTATTTTAAGCCTCAGCTATTTAGAAACTCTGATCTTTCCCTGGAACTTATAGTACTTAACTGGTCTATTTTCTGGACCTTAATTGCTATTACAGGTATTGAAATTTCAATACTAATTGGATTATGGCTACATTTTAACATAATGATTCAATTTTGAGTGTCCTTGGACATTTTGACTTATTTGTATATCATTTTGGTCAGGTTAAAGCAAAATGAAATCATAAAACTATAAGAGAAGAGCATAAGGCTATTAAATTCATACTCTCAAATTGCCTTAGTTGTACTACTTCTATCATTCCATATTTTCCAACATCTACCATCAGCATAAAGTTTTGATTTGTATTAAAATAGAGTTCAGAGAAAAACCAGCATTTTTTTGAAAGACAAACTTGTCATACTTTTCTTGTTTCAGTTTGGTACTTCAAAATCTCCCTCTCTGATGGTTTGACATTATGAACTGGTTTATGAATGCAACAGCATCAGGATTAGATTATCAAAAAATCATACAAAAATAAAAGGAATGATTTTATATACATTTATAATTAATTTATAAATTTATAATCAAAAATTTTGCTTTACTTTTTATACTTTTGATATTTTTGGTGTATTGTTTCTTATTTCTTTTCTGTGCTCTGCCAAATGTTGCTTACCCCAAAAGGAAAGAACATGATGGGGATGAATGGCTACATATATGAATTATTCAATATCTCTCATTGATTAGAATAAAACCCTTTGCCAATAATAGTCTTTTGGAATCTTCCAGGTGTTAATATTTTATCATTCACTTAAGAGTGAGTAATAAAAAAAACAAAAATAAAACAAAATGAAGGAACAGCAATTGTGAACGCAGGCAAACCCATCTCAAGTTCAATTGGCCAAATATTCTAAAAATGCACAATAAATATGTATCTTGTAAACTGTGAGTAAACTTTGTAAATATCCTGGTTTTTAAAAAAACAACAGATTCTAAATGGAATTGGAAGATACAGGGATATATTAACAAATCAAGTTTCTTTAAAAAGTTATTTAATTGCTGGAGTGGTGGATAATAGAAAAATCTCTCAGACTAATTTACCTCCATTTCAATATGAAAGTTTAATGGCCAGTTTGCTTCTAGCCATGTCACACACTGCACCCAACCGTGATGGGAAAGAGGATGTAAAATGCGATGCAGAAACCCTGCCATCATTGAAGTTGAACGCGGATAGCTTCCGTTCTTGTACTCACCTGCGTCTGTTTTTTTCATCCTCTCTATTCTGTCCAGCATCCATCTACTGACATTTCATCCGCTCAAAAAATGTTTTAGCTGTTCAAAACTTTTTTGAGCGGAAAATGTATCCAACGTCGTCAATTCTGCATCCGCAAACGCATACGGGGAACATCCGTTCTACATCCGTCGTCATCCGTTACGGCATCTGCTTATCTGCGCTAGGATCCGCTGCACATCTGCGCCAACTCAAATTTGCTCCAGCGGGAAAACGGATCATAGGGAGGAGCGACCGAAGGACATTGAAGGTGTCAACGCGCAGAGCATTAGTAGCACAGCGGAGAAAGGATGAAAGCGGATGCAGCTCACATACAAAGGATTTAAAACTGGAAAAAACATTCTAGAGGGGACCTATCTCAGATATTTAGGATGTCTGCAGGATGTCTAGAGGATTGCAAAAGGACGGATCTAGGGAAACCTATTATATTTCCTATAAAAACGGGGGAGGAAACTCACCTGGGATCTCACTTTCAGGTCCAGCAGCCCTGCTGTGCACGACCTTCTTCAGGCCTGCTCTTGCTCTTGCTCTTCCACAGCATCCATCATCTCCACCATGGATCACAGCACACTCCGTTTTGGTACGCACCATTGTTCTGCAACAGTGCGAAGCCATCTACCAGGTTCTTCAACTGTTCTACGGGGAAGAAAAGAGGCGGCCAAGAAAACCGTCTGGGTACTTCGAAGATGGGATCGGAGAAGAGCAGAGTAGGACTTGTTTACAACAAGCTGATGGTGAGACTGAAAACGAAGACACTCGTGCATTCCAGAACACTTCCATGAGGATGCCTCCCAGCCATGTTTGATGAAGTTGGGGAGCAGCTGAGACCCAGGTTGACCAAGCAGCAGCACCAACTTCCGGCCCAGCCTGGACCCTGGGCTCAAGGTGGCCACTGGACTCTGCACCACCTGGGCCTCAGGACCACCTACAGGAGCATGCAGTTACGGCTGAGGGTGCCACACTAACACCATCAGCATTAGTGTCAGAGAAGCTTGTGCGAGGCCATCATCGAACAATTACCTGAGAAGCTCTCCAGTGCGCCCACCACTTGTAAGGAAGGCTGGAAGAAAGTTGCAGAAGCAGGGTATCAGAACGTGGAACTTCCCCCACACCGTTTGGAGCCATATATGGAAAGCACGTGGCCTTGCAAAGCTCACAGCAAAGGTCAGGGTCCACTTATTAACTACAAGGGACTTTCTTCAGCGATCATTCTCTTCGCGTTGGTCGATGCTGACTACAAGTTCATGTACATCGATGCTTCAGAGCAACGGGTCAGTTTCCAGATAGCCCAGGAATTATAAACGCCAGGTCACCTCCAAGGAGGCTGGGAATGCAACCTCATCATGGGATTACCAGCATCCAGACCCCCTGCCCAACGACACAGCAAGATGTATCCCTACTTCATTGTGGGGATGACGGCTTTCTCCCTCAGAACCTACCTCATGAAGCCCTGACACTTCCAGATGCCTCACCCGTGAGAGAGGATCTTCAACTACAAGCTGTCCAGGGCAAGGCGGTGGTGAAGAATGCCTTAGTGGCATCCTGGCCAACAGGTTCCCAGGTACTTCTCACCACCATGCAGCATCGCCCAAGAGGACTGTGAGGGAGGAACGTGGAAGCTTGCTGCATCCTGCACAATCCTCA
This sequence comes from Laticauda laticaudata, assembly GCA_004320025.1. Lineage (NCBI taxonomy): Eukaryota > Metazoa > Chordata > Lepidosauria > Squamata > Elapidae > Laticauda > Laticauda laticaudata. Next base: position 25,712 of record BHFT01042063.1, on the reverse strand, counting down.
TGCGCAGCCCACTAACCCAGTGTTGCAGAACAGGCGCTCGTGGACCTCCAACAAGGCAATGGGGACATGGAGCCTGAGTGAATGGATGGCAAGGGATAACCTGATAGACACTCTGGATGGTGCCAAGCCCCAAAAGAGCTCACGATGAAGGCAAGAAGCAGCGCAAAACTCTCAGTTACACTGGTTTGCAACTCCCCAAGAACTGGCAAAGCGCAGTGAGGGAAGTAGCCAAAAAAGGACCAGGGGATGATATAGAATACTTAATGGCGATTGCTTTCCTTCACCTACGCTCTCATCACACTGGAAGATTGGCCATTATGTGCGGGTGGCCTACAATGAACAGGGCATTTAATAAAGAGAATTTGTGTTTATGTTGAAATGTTGGATCAATGATACATTGTATTGATATAAAAGCCAAAGGTATGTGGCACCCTGAGGGAGGGTGAGACCATCACAGTCCCAGTATTCCTTGAACTGGAGTTTCTATCCACTTATCCTCACCATCCGCTATCCCTTCCTCCACACTATACCCATCCCAAAGGTAATCCCTGCCCATCCCACAGCTATTACCCATTCCAAAGGCTATCCCTGCCCATTCCACAGGCTATTACCACATCCAAAAGTTATCCCTGCCCATCCCACTGCTATCTTACCCCATCCCACAAGCATGCCAAAAGGCTTAAACCATTTCTAAAGTTTCCCACCAAAGGACTTTATTAAAAAACAAATAAATTGAAGCAAGTGGAAGTATGAACTGTTGAAGGCAAGATAATGTTTATTAATAAACAAGCCTGTTAAGAAGAAAAATGACCCAAGTCAAGTGTCCAAAGCAAAAGATAAAGTCAAAAACAGGTAGCCACACCAGTCTCTGGCACTCTTCTGTTGGTCACTCTGAGCATGCCCAGTCTCCAGGGCGTGACGGTCCAGGTGCTGTGGAGGTTGGCTGCTGCTGGAGTGCTGGTCTGAGGCGTCATTGGATGCCTCGACCCGAGAAGACAAACAGTGGACGGCTGTGTGCGAGGAAGCTCTCAGAAAGCTGGCTCAGCGCCGTGATGTGAGAGCCCCTTCCTCCATGACATGGGGTGTCAGCCCCAATTAACATGACAGATGTCTGAGGCCAGGCATTAGGCAATGTGGGGGGTAGGAGTGGTGCGATGTCTGGTCTGCAAGGCTGAGCGAGGTGAGCATCGGTTGTGGCATCTGGGATGAGATGGCTCTTTGGCACATGCGGGTTTGGCATCTGTATGGCATGGCTGGCATCGGGTGGCGTGGTAGCATTCTGTGGCTGTGGCTGGCATCTCGGTGACGATGGCTGGGCTGTGGGTTGCTTCAGTGGCACTGTGGCAATACGATGTACCTGTGCCTGGACCTTGGAAAGGCTGCCTGTGCTGCTGGACCTCTGGTAAGCCATAGCCTTGGTCGGGGAGGGCCTGTGGAAAGCCTTGTAAGGGCAGTGAAATCACCTGGGGTGAGGCAGGAGCCTGGACTGGCGTGGGCAGCAGGTTCACCTTGGTCTGGAGCGCACACATGTCATCCTCAGAATGCTCATACAAGACCCTCACCGCTCCTAACCCCGCCGTTGTGAAGAAGTTTGGTGATCTGTCCTTTACCCACCTGGTTACTGGCGTTTCTGACATGTTCATTGGCGGTCTGATGTTGACGTAGGCGAAGACAGGGCTTGAGGTTGAGGCTGGCGACGTCGGTGCTGATAGATGTACCAGCTGGAGAGAGAGGAGATCTATTGCTGCTTCTGATGGCTGTTTGTCCTGGATCTCCAGCAGCGACAGTGTGGCTTCTGCCCCTCCGGTCTGCCTCTCTGCCTTTTGGTGAGGATGGAGCGTGGGGAGTGGATGCGGGTTGGGCGTGTGTGTGGAAGTGCCCTCTCCTTCGCTCCCACTGCCTCAGCGGGGTCCTCCATGCGCCCACACGGGATTAGTACAGCTGTGTCAGCGGAGGTTTCCTCTCGTGGCACGCTCCACAGATACCTGCCTGGACACAGGAGCTGACTCTTTGCCAGAAGCAGGATGCGGCTTCAGCAGGCTCCTGGAGAGACGAGGGTATGTGAGCAGGGTGCTCCTCCGGTGTGGATCTCACCTCCAGGAAGCTGCACTTGTTCCATAATATAGTCTCTCTGTCCGTCAGCTTCTGACTCGTAGTCCTGGCGCCAGATTTCTTGAGGTTGCAAGCTTCTCGCGTACCAGGTGTGCATGTTGCTTCACCAAACCGAGGACACCTTCCGAAGTGTAGCCCAGGCTCTCCGCCTTTCTCTCTCCAAGCAGCCTGCTTCTCTTTTGGTGTCATCGATAGAGCCTGTGTCCCTGTCTGCCAAACCGATATCATTCTCCTCACCGCCATTCCAGGCCACCCTACCTCCTCATGTTCCTCTTCATGTCGATCAGTATTGCCTCCTCGTCCAGTTCACGCGTCTGCCTCTTCCTCCCTCGTGCAGGGCCATATGCGCCCTCATCAGCAGGGGCTTTGAAGTTGTAGGGGCTGCCTCCCTCCACACCCAGCAGCCAGAAGGCAGCAGCAACAACAAACAGTAAGCTAGCCAACAGCGGGACCAGCAGCCACCAGCAGCAACCAGCAGCACCAGGAGCACCAGCAGCCCAGAGCACCAGCAGCACCAGCCAGCACCAGCAGCACCAGCAGCACCAGCAGGACCACAGGACCAGGCAGGACAGGGAGCAAGCAGCCAAGCAGCAGTAAGCACCAGCAGAAGCACCAGCACCAGGATGCAACGCCAGGCAAGAGTAAAGCACCAGCAGAAGCCACCACCATCAGGAGCCAGGCCAGCAGAGTAAGCACCAGCAACAGCACCAGCCCAGGGAGCCAGTGCCAGCAGAAGAGCTCCAGGCACCAGAAGGAGTGAGCTCCGAGCAGCAGAAGCCCCAGCCAAAGCAGCAGTCAGGGCCAGCGGGTGGATGTTGGTCCTGTCCCTTCTTGCCAGGGCTGGCAGCAAATGGCAGAGACTTTCTCTCCTTCCCCACTTGGTTGTTGGGCTTACTGGCTGGCTGTGTCTGGCTGGTTGGCTGGAGCTGTCTGTCTGGCAGCAGGTCTTTCTCTGAATGGCTGACCTTGCTTGCGAGCTGCCTTCCCTTTACTTCCAACGGCGCTGACGAAATGCATCCTCCCGCACGCGCAGTGAACGCTGTGCATCCGCTAGGCTTCGCTCTGCCATCCGCTTCATCCGCTTGGATCCACGGGTTCGCATCCGCTCTTTTCCAGACTGCGCGTCCGCTTCGCTGTGCTCCCCTCGAAGCCCTCGGCGGATGCTGCCATCCACTCCCATCCGCTTCCATCCGCATTGGCTTCTGTGGAGGCATTCCGCATTTCCATCCCCTCTACAATCCTCCCCCCTCCATTCCTTTCCGGTTGCGTTGTTCCGCTTCTGCTTATTGCACAATTTGGGGCCACTTTTGAGGCGGATTTAAACCAATGGGATGCGAATGGATGGAACATTTTCTTGTCCGCTGTGTCCTTTTTACAAACGTTTTGCATCCGTCAGCCAATGTGACAGGGCCTTTTGAAATTTTGCTTTGCTGGGGATGAGGGAGTCAAGATGCTACAACCCCATGATTGCCATCTTGCCTTTTTAACATTTGACCCCCAGCTTCTCTGGACACTTCTCTTCCTTCGGCATTAAAGCAATGAACCTTTTTTGTTTTTTAAATTTAACCCAGCTGCATGAAAAAAGTTGAAAGTGATTTTGCAGCATGGGATCCCAGGAGGTCAAAGAAATAAGAAGCTCAGAAAAGGGTTTTCCTCCAGATGGGTCTGGACTCTAGGACTCTAGACTCTAGGAGAATGCAGCGCAGTCAACTCGATGTGTCCAACTCACCATGCCCAACTTCCTGTAGCCAACTTGCCATGGCCAACTCGCTGCAGCCAACTCACTTCAGGAAAATTTGCCACAGCCAACTCGCTGCAAGACAAGAGTTACATTGATATCAAAGAAATGGTGGAATAGAATAATTTTTAAAGGATGCAAATGGAGGGACAAAATGAAATGTGAATGACAGAAATTAAATAATTTTTGACTATTTTAAATACTTAAATTGAATTGTTGAATTGTCCCATAGAGAGTTGCCGCTTGGTAAATTGGTCACAGTGAGTAGTCCCATGTTGAGTTGGCTGTGGCAAGTTGGCTGCACCAAGTCCCATTCTGCCTCCAGACTGCAGAAGTATTGAAGACAATGAAATTCCTCATGCACGTTTTCTTATCTCTTCTCCTTTTGCCTCATTTGCCTCTTGGTCTGATGGGACGAGTAGGTCTTTCAAGAAGAGCCAGAGTTGGCTGAGGAGGGTTAAATGTCAGGGTTCCAAGTAACAGACCCAAGGCAATCAAAACTCTGAGGCTAGGAGTTTCCTCAAAGTAAGAATTTATTAGGAATATCATATTGGCACAGCTACTGAAAACTTGACTCTGAAGAACCCAAGTTTTCCCCCACCCAAATCAAAACCCAAAATTCTTGCCTCCAGGTCACATGTCCATCACACGATTCAATCAGTTCACAGTCCCAACTCCGGCTGGCTTTAGTCCACATCTCTCCAGTACCTGGTGAGAATGTCCTTGGCTCCCACAGGAAAGAATGTTATTTTGGCTACACATCCCCCAGCTATCTCTATCTCCCCCCTCATGTCCCCACAGCCCCAACCTGCCTTGCTGTGGCATCCCTGAAGATGCTCCAAAATGGAGCATTAATTAATTAAGCTGGAGAAATTAAAAAAAAAACATTTTGGAAGAATCCTGGAATATTTTGTCACAAACAGATTCTGAGAGAGAATGTTTTTTGGATATAAAGGCTAGGCAACAATCCTTGTTTCAGAAAGTGAAGCAAACAGATGGTTTTGATATTTTTTTTGAATGTTTGGGAATTCTTAGTGTTTGAAGAGGAGACCTAAATTCCATCTTACCTTTTCATACAAATGGCTGCCTCCCACTGCTTTTTCAAGAACCTCTACAATAATACTTCCGATGCCACAAGAGAATAGCTGTGGGGAGAGGAAAGCATTAAGCCATGCAGTCTCAACCAATGCAAAATTGAGAGGCGGGGAAGGGAAGAGGTGATGGAAATGGAGAGAAAGAAAAAGAATTTAGCAAGGCATAGCAAATACATAATGGCCTGGCAGGATGTTTATACTAATTGAAACATTTTAAAAGGTCACTAAAATTAAATTAAAAGCTTGTAACATTAAGTGGAATGTTTTAAACAATGGCCTCCACATTGTGGATGGACAGTTATAATTATATATTAGTAGACATTCTGAAACAAAAATAAAGGGAAACGTAAGCAGTGAGGTCCTGTAGTCTAATGAACTGAGATTACTTGGATTTTGGTGTAGTTGTGAAGATGCTGGCTAGAAACTCTATAGACTATGAGCTCTAGTCCCACCTTGGGCATGAAAGCCAGCTGGGTGGATTTGGGCCAGTCACTTTCTCTCAGCTCAACTCATTTCACAGGATTGTTGTTGTTGTGAGGAAAATAGGGGGAGGAAGGAGGAGTAAATACGTTGGCTTCCCTGAGCTACTTATAAAATAATTAAGGCAGGATAAAATTCTATAAATACATAAATAAAAACTACAGATAAAAAAAA
>BHFT01042063.1:0-20092 GCA_004320025.1 Laticauda laticaudata | reverse complement strand
TCTATCTATCTATCTATCTATCTATCTATCTATCTATCTATCTATCTATCTATCTATCTATCTATCTATCTATCATCTACCATGTTTCCTTGAAAATAAGACTCCATCTTATTTTTTTGCCACCAAAAAAGGCACCAGGTCTTATTTTCAGGAGATATATCCATTGACTTACCTCATTTGCATGCATCGCTCCTTCCCTCCTTTTTGCTGTCAGAAGCTTTCAGGAACTTATTCTGCAGCTAGAAAGGCCAGCAAGGCTTTCCTCTCAGCCTCTGCAGCTGAAAACAGAATTCTGGATCAATCTGGAGCTCTGTTATAAGTTGCAGTGGCCTTCAGGAAAGCCTTGCCAGCTGCAAAAGAAATGGGCTGGCAAGGCAGGTGTCAGGGTGTGTGAGGCCTGGCTGCAACTGTCCGAAGGTAAGTAGTAGGGCACTCCCCCCCCCATCCCCAGCTTAATTTTTACCCATGCACCATGGAATGGATGGGGTCTTAATTAGGACTTATTTTGGGGTTAGGGTTTATATTGGACGCATGTGTAAAAATCAAGTTAGGACTTACTTTCAGGGTAGGTTATATTTTCAGGGAAACATGATATCATCTATTTATTTATTATTATGTTGGAAAAATTCCTTGAAAAAGAAGCCTAGAGAGACAGAGAGGGCAAAAAAGTAAATGTATAGGTTGTATATGTAGATATTCCTGCATGGCCATTTTTTTTGAAGGAAACCAATAACAAGCATGAGATCAGCTTAAATTTTGCCTCCTCTTTTGAACTTAGTGAGATCAGATAAGACCATGACAAGCGGCAATACAAAGCTCTATACTTGCTTGGGGCCAGAAGCTCTCTGGAGAGGCTTCTTCTAAAGAGGTGACGTTATCAGAGAAGGCCAAGACTTTATCCCAAGAAAGAGACATGCGAAAGATGTGTCTAAGCAAGGAATCTTTCCTTTGTATGCCTAGTTTTTTGTGCACTTTCTATGCCAACAATTTTTTTCTTCCTATTCTTTATATAATGTCCAGAAAAGAAAAAAAAAACTGGGACCACTTAGAAAGTGATATGCATGAATATATGGTATATCTGTGCTAATTGCTTTTCTAAGTTTACAAGGCAACAGAGATCTTTAATACATCTTCCTTTATGGTAAAATGGCCAAAGTGCTTTCTGATTGTGTGATCTTACTCTTCAACCTCACTACTCTGCTCCCCTCCATAAGGCACAGTTGGCGCCCACTGGGGCAGTGCTCAAAGGGGCAGTAAAATCTCAGCTGTTCCCTCTCATAGGTTTGATTCTCTTCCCACCTATTTGCTTTACTAAATACTGGACAACAGCAAATGAAGAATCCAACCAGAATTATCGTGATACTTTTTTTTTGTATACTTAACAGATAAAAACTCAACATGTTAAATTTCAAAAGGCAGTGGGAGGTGAAACTACATTTCTTGAATCTCCGAACGATTCAGAAAAATGAATCAATAAGCAATTGGCAAGAAAAGGGGGAAATCCTAATTTGAAGGGGTAAATGCTCCCATTCTCTTGATAAATGCTTGTGGACTGCCTCAGAAATGCCAAACGTCCTCAGCATTTGAGCTGTGGATATTAAACAATATAAATAAAAGTAATTTGACTTCATCTTAGATTAGTCAAATGTCACACTGCAGCAGTGAAGTCTAATCATACATGGGGTGCTGATTTAATTTCTTAGAAAGCAATTAAATTCTGCTTTGACCTTTGGGGAAGATTGATAAGGTAGGTTTTGGAGGGAGATTTTATACTGGCCAGCAAATATATAATAAATGGCCTGTCTAAGCAACAAAGCAATACAACATTTTTAGAAGAGTTACTTATGTTTTCTGTTCAATAAGTTATGTTTCTTTTTTGCCCTACTCCTGTGTCTGATGATTATTGAGAAATGTGTGTGCCATTAGGTCTAGATAGACTGCAGAAAATTATCTTTGCACCATTTTTATTAGCATAATTTTAGCTTTGTAAGCTAAGTTTCAGTGCCTTTATGACTTTTTTTTTCACACTGAAGTTCTAAATTGAAGAGATTGAAATGTTTTGTACAGTCCTCAGTGAAAAAACAGCTGAAAATATTTCCTAAGGAACATAGAATATTTTGATTTGGGCAGGTGCTTTTAATGTTTTGTAGCTTTATTAGAATGATGCCTTATAATGATTCTGTTTTATTATACAATCCAATTGTTTACAATTTTAGTGGCTGATTTTTGTCTAGGACACTACTAGGAAAATTTTTGAAAGGCAGCATGCTTTTTTAAAAACATCAGGAGAAAATATCAACCACGTGCTTTTAGCAGAATTGAGTGACAGAGAGCAGATAAAAATGAGAAAGGGTAAAAAAAGAGAGAGAGAAAAGCAAGAATATCAAAATGTTCAACTTTGGTTTCCCACAAGGTATTCTATGCTATAAAATGCTGATTGTAAAGCCCATGTCACACTGCACCAATGGATGCAAAGAGGATGGAAAACGGACAAAAAAGCTTGCCATCCGTTGCAAAATGCGATGCATCCGTTGTGTACTCACTGCGTACGTCTTTCATACGCTCTATCCGTCAAACATCCGTAAATTCATCCACATCAAAAAAGTTTGAGCGGCACAAAACTTTTTGAAGTGGATGAACTTTCCCGCCGCATACGATGTACATCCGGAACAACATACGGGCAACCAAAACCATTCTACCGTCCATTGTCACCCCATTACACATCCAATGTATCCTCTCGGCATCGTGGCCATCCGCAGCAACTCACATCTGCTTCAGCGGAAAGGGAAATGAGGGAGGAAGCGAAAGGAGCTGTGGAACCGGTCCACAAGTGTTAGTAGCCGAAGGACATAGAAAGGATGAAGACGGATGCGCCCGGGAGTCATAAAAGGGCATTTAAAACTGGAACAAAACGTTCGACAATATGGATGTATCGGTGCGAATGATTTAGGATGTCTGGAGGATGTCTAGAGTATGTGAAGGACACCTAGGCGGAAAAAGGCCAGATATGTTCCTATAAAAAGGGGGAGGAAATCACCTGGAATCTCACTTTCAGGTCCTAGCAGCCCTGGTGTGGCAAACCTTCTTCAGGCCGTTGCCTTCTTGCTGCTTCCAAACATTGCAATCTCATTGATTCCACTCATGGGGCGATGGGTGTCCAGTTCGCAACATAGTCCTATTTGGTAGCCGCCGATCATTCACAGACCAGAACCAAGCGCTGTTCAGACTGTTGTTGCACCTATTAAGCTCAACGGAGAAGGGAAAGACGGTCCCAGAGCGTGGTCTGGGTCTGGAAGATGGATCAGGAGAAGAGTGGAGTTTTGAAATTCTATGACAAGCTGATGGTGGAGCTGAAGGAATGAAGACCCTCGTGCATTCCAGCACTTTTATGAGGGATTGCCGACCAGCCATGTTTTGACCAGAAGTTGTGGAGTGTCTGAGACCCAGGTTGACTCAAGGCAGAGCACAAACTTCTCGGCCCAGCCGGACCCCTGGAGCTGAAGTGGCACTGACTCTGTGCCACTTGGACTCTGGACCACAATACAGAAAACATGCTGTAATGCATTGGAGGGTGTCACCAACACCATCAGCAATTGTGGTCAGAGAAGTGGTTGCAGGCCATCAATCGAAGAATACATGGAGGAGCTCCTCCAGTGTCCCACCACTGAAGAAGGCTGGACGAAAGTTGCAGAGCAAAGTGGTATCAAGGAGGTGGACTTTCCCCACACCGTTGGAGCCATAGATGGGAAGACGTGGCCTGCAAAAGCTCCACCCAAACTCAGGGTCCAACTTATTTCAACTACAAAGGCTTCTTCAGCAATCATCCTCTTTGGCCATGGTTGATGTGAACTAACAAGTTCATGGTACATCGATGCTTCAGGCAATGGTCAGCTTCAGATGCCAGATATACAACGCCAAGTGACCTCAAGGGTGGGCTTGGAAGCAACTCCAATCATGGATTTTCCCAGATTCCAGACCCCCTGCCCAACGACACACAAAATTTGCCCTACTTCATCAATGGGGATGATGCCTTCTCCCTCAGAACCTAAACTCATGAAGCCCTACACTTCAAGATACCTCAAACCCGTTTGAAGAGAGGATCTTCAATACTACAGGCTGTCCAGGGCAAGACGGGTGGTTGGAGAATGCCTTTGGCATCCTGGCCAACAGGTTCCAAGGTACTTCTCAAAACCACATGCAGCATCACCGACAGAGACCGTGAGGAGCCATTGTGGAAGCTTGCTGCCATCCGCACAAATCTCATGTGACCGATACCCAAGTCTTGCAGAACAGGCTCGTGGACACCAACAACAACAATGGGGACATGGAGCCTAGTGAATGGAGCAAGGGCGAAACCTGATAGATACTGTGGATTGGCAAGGCCCCAACAGAGCTTCACGTGAAGGGAAGAAGTAGCGCAACCTTCTAAAACAGCTGGTGGCAAACTCCCCAGCTGTGCAGTGGAGTGGCAAGAAAAGGATGGTAGAAATGCTTAAATGGATGCTTCCTTCAGCCTGGTCTCAATCAACACTGATGAGATTGTGCCATGTATGTTGAGTGGCCCTTAACAATGAATAGGGCATTATAAGAGTTTTTGTTATGTTGAAAATGTGTTGATCAATGAATTAAATGTTATTGATAATAAAGGGCCATATTGTGGCAGCTGGAGGAATGGACATACAGTCCCTACTTGCATGGAGGTTTATCTATCCCACACCACTATCCTTACCAAATGCAGCAGCTATCCATCCCACAGCTATCCTTACCCATCCCAACAGCTATCCATCTCACAGCTATCCTTACCCAATCCCACAGCTATCCATCCCACAGCTATCCCTTTACCCATGCCACAGCTATCCATTCCCACAGCTATCCTTACCCAATTCACAAGCATGCAAAGGCTTAACCTTTTTTCAAAAGTTTTCCCCAAACTTTATTAAGTAAAAAAATAAAACCAAAGTGTGTGAAGCAAAGATAACCTTTAATTAACAACAAACCGTATGACTTTATTAAAAGCAAAAATGACCCTAAGTAAAGGATCTTAACAAGATAAAGTGAGGCAGGTAACAATTTCAGTCTCTGGCACTCTTCTCAGTCACTCTGAGGCCATGCCCATGGTCTCAGATGTAAAGGGGCCAGGGACTGTGGAGGTGGCTGTTGGCTGGGTAGTGCTGGTCTGATGCGTCATTGGGTGCCTGGCCGCGAGAGGAAAAACAAACAGGAGATGGTGTGTGCAGGAAGTCTTAGAGAGCTGACTCAATCCCCGTGAGGTTGAGAGGCCCTTTCCTCGGTACCTGAAATGTGAGGCCCAAGACTGATGACAGATGTTCTGAGGAAGGGCTTGGCTGTGGGGTGGAGGAAGGAAGTGTAGTGGGGCTGTATGTCTGCAGCTGGGTCAGCCTGAGGGCGTTCTGTGGCATCTGTGGCTTCCGAAGAACTGGGTGTGGACTGGGAAGGGCTGCCTCTACTGTGGGAAGTCCTGGTAGTGGTAGGCTTGGTAGCAAGGGCTGCTGAAATCAGTGAAGGGCTGTGACATCGCCTGGGTGAGGAGCAGACTGGAGTGGGTAGGAGCAGGTTCAGTGGACCTGGAGGTGGTGCAGAAAAGAGCTGTAATCCCTCCTCATCACCTGGTACTGGGCCGTGGGCATGTCCATGAGGGTCTGGCTACGTACGTGATGAAGGGCTTTGCGGTTGGAGGATGGTATGTCGAAAGTGGACCAGCTGGGAGAGGAGAATCTGTGCTGGCTTTGATTGTGTTCCCTGATTTCCAAGAGGACAGGGTTGGCCTGTCCCTCCAATCTGCCTCTCGCCTGCCTTTCTGTGGGAGGTGGAGCTGGGATGGGTTTGGGTGGTCCTCTGGTGCTGCTTCTTCTTGCCCATCTGAGACAGGGGATCCTCCAACATCCTACTGGCAAAGGGGAAGTCCAGCTGTCGGGGGGAGCTCTGTTTGTGAGGCCCTCCAAAGAACTCCTGCTGGACACTGTAGCTGTCTCCTGCTGGAAGGGAATGGCTGTCTGTGGGCTGTCTGAGGGAGAGGGGTTGAGCAGAGGGCTGCTCCCCGTGGTGGAATCTCACCCTCTAGGAAAGCTGCACATGGCCATGACATAGTCTCCCAGTCAAGTGAGCTTGACAGCGGCCTGGCCGGATTTCTTCAAGGTGCAGCTTGCCATACCAGGTGTGCATGTGCTTCCACCACCCAAGGGTACATCTGAAGTATAGCCCAGGCTCCTGCCTCTCTCTCCATGCGGCCTTGCTTCCGCTGTGTTCGCGATAGAAGCCTGTGGCTTTCCATCCCACAGGTACTCGTTCTCCCTAGCTATTTCCAGCACCTCCTCCTCATGGTCCTCGGAAATGGAGTACGTTTCCCTCCGCCACCTTCTCCTTGCTGCCCTTCTTCCTCAACTCCTGGCAGGGGCCTTCAGGGCCTTCAGAGCAGGGCTTTGAGGGCCTTGGGCTGGTCCATCACAGTAGCACCAGTAAGGAAGAACACCGCAGCAGCAGCAGCAGGAGAAGCACCAGCACGCACTAGCCAGGACGAAGCAGCCAGCAAACACCATGGAGCATCAGGTAGCACCAACCACAAGCAGGCAGCACCAGCAGCTTCAGAGTCAGTGCCAGGGGGTGGGATGGTGGGTTCTTGTCCTTCTGCCAGGGCGGGCAGGGTAGGCTCACAGGCTTCCTCTTCTTCCCCATTGTGTTCTCTTTCATGATGTCTCTGGCAGTAGCAGGTCTTTTCGCCCTCTGAATGCTGACTGCTTGCGAGCTGCCTCCTTTTATATCTGCGGAGCTTATGCAATTCATCCTCCCTGCAATGCGCAGTGATAAGCTTTGATCCGCTACGCATCCGCTATGGCATCCCTATACGGCGTCTGTGATGCATGCCGCATCATCCCGCGATGCAATCCGTCCTTCCGCTACGCGTCCGCTTGCTGTTCTCCCCCGGAGCCCTGTGGATGTGTATCCACTTCCATCCTCTCCATCTGCTTAGGCTTCCTACGAAAATCCGCTTTACATCCCGCTCATCCTCACCACGTCCATATCCCTTTCCGTTGTTGTCCGCTCTGTTTATGCAAATTTGGGGGGGGGGGGGGGGCCCACTTTTTGAGAGTGGATAACAACGGATGGAAAATTTGCTCATCCGCTGTGTCCTTTTTACATATGTTTTGCATCCGTCGTCCAGTGTGACCTAGCCTTAATATACTGTGGGATACCACCAAAAGTAATGCTTCAGCTCAAAAGTTCGAGTAATTCCATTGCCATTATCAAAATTTGCCTTCTCCAATGTAATGCACACAAATGTCCTGGGATGACTCAAAGGCTATATTGGCTGGCCATTTTTGTTTACAGACATATGCGACCAGAAAGGGACTAAGAAAAAAAATGCTGACAAATTATTAAAAGCAACATACAGTAGCAATGTGGATCAAGACCACATTGTTGTTCTGCAGTGAACAGAGGTGCTCCCCTCCTTGCAAAAATAATAATGGGAAGAAAAATTCACTTCTGTAAATTATTTAAACTCTGAAGGCTCAGTTTACTAGGCTATGGGACATATATCAAGGCTTTGGTAGGGTTGCATGCAATTAATGAGAAGTAGGTTGGCTTGTTCTTTTGCTTTTGAGGGCAACTTAATATGGAGTGGAAAGGTAGGTGAGGAAATTCACCAGTTATAGGTAGAATGACCAAGTTTAGTCTTTGAGATACAGAAGAGAGAAGGACCAAACCTGAAAGATCTTGTTAAATACAGAGGAATTATGATGCTGTTATCTAGTTGGATAATGAAACACCTGCAAGAAAAACAAGCTCAGAGAAAACCAAGAACCCTAGTTCTCTTCTATTGGTTCTTCTATTGGTTCTTCTATTGAATGAAAAAGACTAGATTTATGATAAACCAACAGGAGTGAGGAGGAAACCAACAAGCTTCAAGTTACAACTGCCTTCTTAGTTACCTCCAACTGGCTTGATACAAATGGTTTGATCTGGCTTGATACAAATGGTTCATTTTTATGAGTGAAGCTTCAAGGGGTCTTAAAGTAACCTTTGCAATGACCACCCTCTGTTCAGTTCCTTAACATTCATATTTTTCAGTCTCAAAGGGTAGATGTTCTAACAAGCTTATCAGGAATAGCAGGGTTTTTGTTGTTGTTGTTAATTACTTTTACATGCAGTGGTTAGAACCATGTGTGTAGGCAGAGCTAAATCAAGCATACAGTGCATGCATCACAGTTGTAAAAATGTATAGAAATGCAAACAAGAAAGTCAAAACATTCAAAGATAGAAGAAAGCAAAGAAGCTATTTGGTCCTAACTGGCCTTTGGTATGATAATATTAAATAATGTAGTCTGTGTGTGTGAGGGGAATTTATAGGTACCAAATTTATCAAAAAAGATGGCTAATGGCAAGTTAAGATTCAACATGGAGTGATTGTGAGTGGGGTGGGGTGGGGCAGAGAAACAATTCTTTTGGAAAAAAGTGTAGGTGTCATGCCCCTAGTGGAAACTGACTCTGAGGGAGTAGGGCTTGCATAAGCATATCAGATGTCTGTGGTTCTTATCGTTCAACTTATGCCTTTCTTTCTTCTATGAGAAAAGGTGCATCCTTAGAAGCACAGCCTGTCTCTGTGACACATTTTGTTCTTCTGTGACAAAGCTATAATTTGGTGATGCTCTCCATTCAGTACATTTAGGCACTGGCATGATGATAAAAGGCAACTTTGAACCAATTTGAATTTAATTGCTATATTTCCAGAGGCATTTAATTGAACTAAATAAATACATCCTGTATGAAGCCATATATTTACTATATCCCAAATCTCTTGACAATAATCATCAGTTTGTTAAATAGAATAAAACAAGGAGGTCTTTTTTCTTTTCTTCCTGGAGCCCAATTTTAACCATCACTGTTTACTCAGAGGCATAGTGCTGGCACCACAGTCTGGTTAAAAACTCCTGGCATCAAGATACCAAAATTTCTGCCACTTGTTAATTCATCCTTTAAAAGGCCAGTGGGGCAAAATATCAACTTTTCTTTGAAAACTTTTCAAGGTGGAAAAACAAAGGGTATTAATTGATCTACAACTGGTGCACTGTAGATCAATTAATGCATTTAAAAGAAATGTAATATAATAGAGTTGATACAATATGTTTGCTTTTGTCTCGTTATTTTTAATGAGAATATTTCTTTGTGTGACCATTTAATCAAAGTCAGATAAAATGCAACTGTCCTCACAAAACAAAGTAGGTACATTTGTTTTTTGTTATTTATTTATGAATTTATGGACTGCTTTAGTCAACTACATATAAGCATAGATACAACATCCCAAGTCAGGATTTTGGCAATAATTTGTTTTACTATATAGGAGAACATAACAACATCAAACAATAAATAACAAGAGTATGAGAAAACCAAAGGGAAAAAAATAGAGACAAAAATATACCATTATCCAATCCAGAAAACAGTTCAGTTTTTAAATTGCATTAAGCTTAATAACAAGGAAGAATATTGATTGGTCTTTCCATTACATAAAGAGTATCAATTCAGAAGCAAAAAGTGAACACATATAATTAATCCAAGACTATAAATCTTGTCATTCCATCATAACAAATGCTCAGTGGATCTGTACTTCTATAACAATAGATTCCATGTTTGTGATATATAGTTCTGAATAAAGCCCCTGTCACACTGCACCAATGGATGGAAAGAGGATGTAAAANCCAATGCATCCGTTCTGCATCCTCTTCACATCCTCTACGCATCCTCTATGCATCCTCTACGCATCCGCTTTCCATCCGCTCTGCTTATGCAAATTTTTGCCCCTTTTGAGAGTGGATAACAACGGATGGAACATTTTTCTCGTCCGCTGTGTCCTTTTTACAAACGTTTTGCATCCGTTGGGCAGTGTGACAGGGCCTTAACATTCATATGTTTAAACTGCATGATACTTCCCAAAACTCATACTAAATATTTTATGGATATTTAGCCAAAATAGGGCATAGAAAGGCAAGCTCACATTTTATGCGTCTGCTCCCTCCATTATTTTATACTTCCAATAGATGTAGACAGGGCTGGGCTGCTGGGGGTTCGCAGGGGTTTGGGAGGGTCCCTAGCTAAGATTCTGTGCAGTTTGGAGAACCCCCAAATCCCACTCCTGGCTGGGCCCTCCTAGGAGTCCCCACATGGCCAGTTTTGGATGCAGGTAAATGCAGGGCGCATGCAGAGGCTCAAGGAGGATGAAAAGCAGGCCTCCTGGAAGTTTGTGAAGTCTGGAAATGGGCCTATTTCTAGCTTCCAGAGAGCCTCTGAAGCCTGGGAAGGCCATTTTTGCCCTCCCGAAGCCTCAAGGAAAACCTCCGGAGCCCAGGGAGGACAAAAACACCCCCACCTGCCATGTTGCAGGAGGCCGACTAGGCCACACACCCAGCATGACCACGCCCACCCAGAAACCAGGCAGAGAACCCTTTGCTAAAATTTTTGAAGCCTACCCCTGGATTTAGATTTAAAGATATATGTTTTAAAAGATTCTCTGAAATGCCCAGAAAGCATGAACATTTTTTCTTGAATTAATATCATCTTAAGCTTATAAGTATCATACTTAATATTCTTCAAGACTCTTGACCATTTTAGGGGTTTTTTTTCTATGTTTTTATTAGGAATTGTATAATTGGAAATTTTAGTTATGTTGGTATTGTTTTATTGTGCACTGTCCAAATTCTGTTGGAAAGTGAGTCAGTCTAGAAATGATTAATTTGTTAAGGTATTCCAACTCTTTATCCAAGATTCTTGCAAATAATTAATAAACACTTCATGCCCTTTAATTGTCTAAAGAAAAATGTCCAGTATCAAATTAAATATAAGTAGCAATAACAGACATTTTTGATGAGGTTCATGAGACCTTTTTAGAGGTAAAGAAATATTTCCATTTGTAATAATTGTGCTCAAAGGATTAAAATAACAGACTTTAATTCTATTCATAACAAAGAAAAAAAAATCTAAGTTTGGCCAAAGTTGAGTCCAGATTTTGAACTGTCTTTTTGAAAAGCATTTCCAACTTCCAACAAAACCATAACAACATATTTTTAAAATATTAATAATACTTTGTCCAAGGCCACTAACCAAAATGTGCAGAATGGATTAATATATGTATAGTACGAATGCCAGTTTCGTTGTCAAAATTTATCCACCAGCATTTAATTATAGTTATGTTGGTTTGTTTCACCTTTTATAATTTTTGATGGAAGTGAGAGAATACAACTGAGTTTTTCTTAAAATATATTTTACAATTCAGAATGGGACAGTTACTGTCTGCCAGCACGTATGTTTACAAGACTGATGGAGAAAAGTCTGCCTTGGAGCTAATCTGTCTCAAACAGAAATGCCAGGGGTGATGAACAATGATAAGTATGAAAGTAAAAACCCATTGAAAGTGTTACAAATATTTTTTCCTGTCTCATTCATGATCATTCATAAGCCACTCATTTTTTGTAGATACAAGAATGCCAGCTCCAAGCCTGGGTTTTTTTAAGAAGTGCATTCATCTGAAATGGTGCAGTGTAGAATCTCCGGTTTGAACAGAGAGCTGGATTAGAAGACCTTACCAATTATGTTATTCTGTCAACTACTTTCCACTTGTTCTTCTTACTCCAAGAGTCACGGGCTTTTGACCAGTCAAAAATGAGAAGATGGCAGCAAGAAGAAAGATGCGTAGTTCTAGTAGGTAATGAGTTTATTTGTTGGAAAAGATATATTCCCACATTCAGTGGGCTCCTAAGATTCTATATAAAATGCTCCCCTAGCATTAAGATCTCCAGTGAAAGTTATTTGAACAACTGAGAGTTTCTTCGTTAAAGCAAAGGTATGCTCTTCAAACATGCACAATTCTCATCATGCCCCCTACAACTACTGTTAGCAAAACAGAATCTGGGGGGTTGGAGGATGTCAGGGTATGGAGGCTTCTTGGTTCCTTCCTGATTATGACTCCTTATACATGCTGTCCACAAGCAGGCTTGGAGGCCCTTTCTCTTTGGGAACTTATTGTGCATCTTGTTGACCTCTTATCTTTTCAGACATGTGGTTTTTTCACCCTTTGGTACTTCTTTCACTACTCCAGCATTATTTCACCTAATTCCTTTTCACTTATTTTTGCATGGAATGAGTACAAGAGATTTTTGTTTGTCTGACTAAATGACTTTCTTTGCAATCTCCTCTTTAAGCAACTGGAAGGAGCACTGATTTGTTCACAGTGAAGTACCTGGCTAGGTGATGTTAGCAGTAGGGTTAGAATGGATACAGTAAGATTCGTTAAGCAATATTGTAATAATTTTATTAGGGTGAAGTCAATAGTATCAGGCTGAATTAGAACTGGGAAGAAATTGGTGGCTTTGGTAGGATGCGAGAGTCCTCTGCATTTTTCACACAAGTTGTTATTCAATAAATGAAACAGTAGAAGGGAATATTTTGTTCCTGAATTCAAGCAAAATTAAAAAATATAAAAATAAACACACATACACATACATAAATATACTTCAAAGCATCTTGTTTTGAATATAGATTATAAGAAAGATAATATGCAACTACTTAAGCCAAAAGCTCAAACCTTGGGTTGAGGGGAGGCAGGGGGCTTTACCATCCTGGGATATTTTTATTTTTTAAATGGTCACTTGTACCATGCCCTGCAGCTGTACATGAGTGATCCAGTGCTTCTGTTTTCTCTTTTTCTTACATCCTTACATCAATGTGGCACAATCAGAATTTCCCCTGGCAATCTTTGAAAATGAATCTATCATCACAGAATAAGGGGGGGAGGCAAAGCAGTCAAGGTTGCAAGTTTTCTCCTCAATTTCTGGCAGGCTTCTTTATGAATCTGGCCAAACTCACTGGCAGAAACCCTTCCATAACAGATGTACTTAGAAGGCCTTATGCTTTTAGAAAAAAATCCTGTTCAATTCCTGCTTCCCTCAGAAAATTGTAAACTGTCCATACTACAGTATATTGTCTTGTTCTATCTTTCTTTTCTTTCTCAGGTAGACTCACAGTTAATTAAGGAGGAAAAGATGGCTATATGAAAGATGGCTTTTGTTTAGGAGACACTGGTTTGGAATCCCACCAGATCAGAAATTAAGTAAACAAAGAAAAACTTATTTGAGTCAAAATGTTTGTTTGCTGGGTAAAGGGTGACATCTCTAAAACATCAAGCTGTTTTTATTTAAGGGCAGAAGGAGGATTTTGTGTGAGTGTGTTTGTTCATCCATATGATGTGAAAATAGATGTCTACAGGGTAGGATACACACAAATAAAAAGCCTTAAAGCCCATGTCAACCAGTGAACAATGGATGCAAAAGAGGAAGTAAACGGAAACAAAAAACCTTCCATCCGTTCGAAAACGCGATGTAACCTCACTGCCTCCGTTTGGCTTTCCTCTCTATCCGTCCAGCATCCATCTATTGACGTTTTCCAAATCTGCTCAGAAAAAGTTTTGGGCTTACCTAAAACTTTGTGCAGAAAATGTATCGAGTTGTCCGCTACGCATCCGCTACGCATCGTTACGGCATCCATTACAAAATCCGGCTATATCCGCTGCGCGTCGCTGCGCATCCGCGGAACTCGCATCCGCCCAGACACAGGGAGGAAGCGGAACGGATGTGGCAGAATGCAGAACGGATGCCAGAATGGATGCCAAGCGGAAACAAAGCGTTTAAAACGGAAAAAACGTTCGCAGAGGGGAACCTATCTCGGATATTAAGGATGCCTAGAGATGCCTTTAAGAGGAGCCTAGAGGATGCCTAGAGGATGCCTAGAGGGATGCAAGGTTACACCTATACTGGCCTATAAAAGCGGGAGCAACTCGTCTGCAATCTCACTTTTCAGACCACAAGCCCACCTTGTGCAGACCTCTGCAGCCTTCATCTGACTGTTCTCTTCACAGCATCAGTTCATGTCCACCGTGGATCGTACCATAGTCCTTTTTGGCAAGCCACCATCCTTCTGCACAGTACGAAGCCATATACAGGCTCTGTGAACTCTACTAACGGGAAGAAAAAGAAGGGGCCAAGAAAGTGTCTGGGTCAGAAAATGGATCAGGAGAGAAGCAGAGTACGGAACTGTACAACAAGCTAATGGTGCCAGCTCAGGACGAAGACACTCGGGCGTTCCAGAACTTTCATGAGGAATGCTCCAGCCATGTTTGACGAAGGTTTATGCAGTGGCTGACACCCAGGTTGACCAAGCAGAAACCAACTTCCGGCCCACCCTGGAACCTGGGCTCAAAGGTGGCAACTCACTCTGCGCCACCACCTGGCCTCAGGGACCCAACCTACAAAAGCATGCAGTACGGCTGTAGGTGCCACAACCAGAAACACCATCAGCATTGTGGTCAGAGAAGTGGTGCAGGCCATCATCGAAAATACAAGGAGGAGCTCCTCCAGTGCCCCTCCACTGAGAAGGAGAAAGTTGCAGACATGGTATCAGAGGTGGAACTTCCACACACTGTGGAGGCCAATTGATGGCAAGCACGTGGCCTGCAAGTCCAGCCCATTATCTCAGGGTCCACTTATTTCAACTACAAGGGCTTCTTAGCATCATCCTCTTCACCATGGTCGACTATGCTGACTACAAGTTCATGTACACGATGCTTCAGGCTACGGCCTCATCTCAGATGCCGCAGTAATACAATGCAGTCACCTAAGGAGGGAGGCTGGAAGGCACCTCATCGTGGGCTTCGCCAGTCAGACCCCTCCTGCTCACGTCATGGCAAAATGTGCCCTTAAACTTCACCGTGGGGGATGAACGCCTTCTCCCCTTCAGAACCTACTCATGAAGCCCTACACTCCAGATGCCCCTCACCCGTGAAGAGAGGATCTTCAACTACAGGCTTTCCAGGGCAGGCGGGTGGGTGGAGAACCGCCTTTGGCATCCTGGCCAACAGGTTCCAGGACTTCCTCACCACCATGCAGCATCGGCCAGAGACCGTGAGGAGGATCTTGGAAAGGCTTTGCTGCATCCTGCACTCTCATGGGTGCACCGCTAAACCAGCTCTTGCGAACAGGCTCGTGGACCTCCAACAAGGCAATGGGGAACATGGGATAGCCTGGGGAATGGAGGCAAGGGCAAAAACTGATAGACCACTTCAGGATGTGCAGGCCACAACAGAGCCTCACGGGAAGGGAAGAAGCAGCAAAACCCCTCCTGAAACACTGGGTGCGAGAGAATCTGTGGCGTGGTGATGCCCCCCTTGAAGCCACTCCGCTGCATGTCTGAGGACGGCAGCTCATATAGTGAGGCGAGTGTTTCAAGACCAGGATGGTAGAGGCTTAATGGATGCTTCCTTTCAGCCGTCTCATCACATGGATGAATTGGGCCATGTATGTTTGGGTGGGCCTTTCAATGAACAGGGAGTTTAATAAAGAGTTGTGTTTTGTGTTCAAATGTGTGGATCATGCTTACAATTTGTTATTGATAAAAGGGCCACACGATGGTGTGGCACCTGGGAGAGTAGACCCATACAGTCCCACTATGCTTGCACTGGGAGGTTATCTAATCCCACAGCTATAGCCATCCTATCAAGGTATCCCTTGCTCATTCCACATCAGGTATCCCTTCCCCCCCACTGCTATCTTAACCCTCCCACAAGCATGCAAAGCTTAAGCAATTCTAAAAAAGTTTCCAACCAAGACTTTATTAAAAAAAAAAATGAAGCAAGTGTGAATCAAAGAATAAATCTTATTGAACAACACCTGTAAAAAAAATGACCCAGTCAGTGTCCAATAAATCCACAGGTACCAGCTACCCAGCTCTGGCACTCCTTCTTGGTCACTCCGGACGTGTGGCCCAGTCTCAGGGGTGAAGGGTTCCAGGTGCTGTTGTGTGTGGTGCTGAGGCCTGGCCCAAGGCAAACAGGGGACGGTGTGGTTGAGGAAGGTGTCGGACACTGCTCAGCCCCGTATCTGAGAGGTCTTGCCTCCGATGCCATGGGGTGTCAGCCCCATGTACTGATGACAGATGTAACTGAGGCGGGCTTGGCTGTGGGGTGAGGAGAAAAAGTAGTGTATGGGGCTGTTTCCACTCTGGCAGCTGGGTGAGGAGCTGCATGGGTGGCATCATTGCGTGGGTGCATCGCTGTCATCGGTGCATCAATTTCCATGGTGGAATCAGTTGGGCAGCAGTGGAACAGGTGGCAATGGATGTCACCGATGACTTCTGTGCCTGGACTGGGTAGGCTGCCTGCCCTTTGTGCTGCGTCTGACCTCGCTGGAGCCCGTAGCCCTGTAGGTGAGGCCTGTGGGAAGCCTTGGAATAGGAGGGACACACCTGGGTGGAGGTGGAGGAGCAGACCTGGATCTGGGTGGGCAGCGGGGAGTGAGCAGTTCCTTGGTCTGAGTTTGTGAAGCACTTCTCGTGATCCGGTCCTTTCACCAGCTGGTACTGTGGATCCCCATTCCTGAGGGTTGGGTGACATAGGTGGAAGGGGATTTGTGTTGGAGGATGAGGAGTTGGTGTGGACCCACTTGAGAAGAGGAGATCTATGGCTAGTGCGGATGGTGTCCTGAATCTCCAGCAGGACAGTGTGGCTCAGCCCCTCCTGCGTCCGGGCTCTCTGCCTTTCTGCGGAGGTGAGTGGTGGTGGTGGATGCAGCTAGGACTGTGCTGGACTCGATGTCACCTTCTCCACCACATTCCAGGGAGTCCTCTACGCACTCCTACCACACTTACCACACCTGTCCGTGGTTCTTCCGCCGTGCACGCTCCAACAGAAACCTGCCTGGAGACAGGACGACTCTCGGCCCGGAAAGAGATGCTCTCGAGCCGGAGAGAGAGGGGTATTGTGAGAGGGGCTTGCTGGTGCCCTCGGTGGCGGAAACCTCACCCCTCCAGGAAGCTGCACTGGCCATTACTAGTCTCTCTGTCTGTCCAGGCTTCAACGTGGCCTGGCCAGATTTCTGAGGTGGCAGCTTCCCGTGGCCAGTGTGCATATGTTTCCACCACGAGAGCACCTCCGAAGGTAACCATACTTCTCGGCCCCTCTCTCTCCAAGGCAGCCGCTTCCGCTTGGTGTTTTTCCCCCTTGTAACAAAAAAGGCCCGGTTTTGGGTTTTCCCCCTTTTCCCGGGCCACCAGAAAATATCGTTCTCTCTCTGCCCTCCAGCACTCCATCCTCGGTGCGCTCCTCAATTAGTATCCGCCTTCCTCTCCCGTTTCGCATACGCCGCTTCCCTCCCGTTGGCTGGACAGATGGGCCCTTCATCAGAGGGCTCCCAGTAGTAGGGCTGCCCTCCACCACCACCACCAGCAGCAGCACCAGCAGGATATCCTCATCATCATCACAGCAGCAGCAGGCAAGGATCATCAACATCAGTCATCAGCAGCAAGCGGGCAGCAGGACACGCAGCAGGCCAGCAGACCGGACAAGCAGAGAAGAAGGCCACAGGGGCCATCAGAGTCAGTGAAGCATAAGCACAGAGTGGACCGGGGATTCAAAGTCAGAAAGCAGCAGAAAAGCAAGATGACAGACGAAGCACGAGCACGACAGACGAGCAGGACCAGCAGATCAAAGCATGCTTTCAGCAGAAGTAAAGCGACCAGCAGAAGCCCCAGCACCCAGCAGAAGCACCTCGCCAGGAGCAGCTTCAGCAGAAGCCAGGCAGAAAGCAGAGTCAGGGGCAGGGTGCGGAGTTTGGCCCTGTCCCTCTTGCCAGGATGTGGCAGGCGTTGCTGAGGCTTTCGCTTTCCTCCCCATGTTGTGGGCGTTGCCTGGCTGCACGGCGAGGCTGGCAAGGACCAAGGTGGCAGGAAGCCAGCACGAGGTCTGCAGGCAGGCACCAAGGCTGCAGGAAAGCCTGGGGCAGGTAGGTTGGCAGGAAGCCTGGCGGTAGCGGGCAGGAAAGCCTGGCAGGAAGCCTGGCATGGTAGGCTGCAGGAAGGCGGCAGGAAGCCTGACAGGAAGCCTTGGCAAGGTAGGCTGGCAGGAGGCTCATGGAAAGAAACGAGGAAGCAGGCAGTAGGAGTCACCAAGCTGGCTGGAAGCAGGCGTGGCAGTAAGCTGGCAGGCAGGCAATTAGCAGGGCAGGCAAGGAACTCGAAGTGTCAGCAGCAGGTCTTTCCTCGGAATTGCTGGCCACGTGCGAGCTCTCTCCTTATAATCCGGGTGCTTATGCAATGCTTCCCCCCCATGCGCATTAACGCTGCATCTGTTCGCTTCCGCTGGCATCCGCTAGGCTTCCGCTGTGGCAATCTGCTTATATCGCTATGCATCGCTTCATCTCATTGGGCGTCCGTTCTGCATCCCTGCTGGTCCGTTCCGCTCCGCTTCGGCTGAGTGCTCCCCGGAAGCCCTGTGGTTGACGCCATCCGCCTCCATCCGCTTCATCCGCTGGGCTTCCGTTCCGCATCCGCTTTGCATCTGCCTCGTCCTCCCGCTCCGTGTTATCCGCTCCGGTGTTATGCAAATTTTTGCCCCTTTTGAGAGTGGATAACAACGGATGGAACATTTTTCTCGTCCGTTGTGTCCTTTTTGCATCTGTTGGCTGGTATGACATGGGCTTTAGTAAGTTAGAAAGCTCAACAGAAGGATATTCATCTATAATAATCCTTTGTCAGAATATGCTTTATTTAATGAGCTACCTATATTATATAAGATTCATTATTATTTTTCCTACCACCCCATCCTTCAATATTGCAGTTCTTGCATGCATTGAATGAAAAGTTATTTTCACTGCTATCTTTGGTTAAGCTCTTGTTCTAGCTACTCTTTCAATTTGCTCATCAAATTATGTTTATTGATCATTATAGATCAAAATAATTTTCCAATGAGCAGAAGCATATCATGTTTTTCTCTTGTGAACATAATTCTGAATAATTGAGAGACATACTACAGTTTCTCAAGTATTAGTAGTAACTGATTAAAGATTTGAAGTAAGGATTCCTTTGTCTCTTAAGATGGCAAAATGGATGCGTTTATTCCTCATATCTTTGGTTTTGGTATCAACCCAGTCATTCTGGTTTGTTAGCAATGATTTACAGTATAACTTCTTTCATGAACTAAGCTTCTATCGCTTGTACCACAGGCTATCGATACAAAAAATGGTTTAACCTAAAATACAATAATAACATAAAATACAAACTTTGCATAATGCTATTAAATTGGAGATGGAGATACTAAAAGGTGTGCTTTCTAAATAAAAAAATCCAAATATGCTGGAATTTCAACAATGCTGTACTGTTGAAATGATTTAGATATTTTGATTAATTTGTAGCTCTTATCAAAATCTCTGAAGGTAATCTTTGTTGGCTTTCTAGGCATTTGTAATTAATTTCCCTCTACTTTGAATCTTTGCAGTTCCTTAGATTTGATGAATAGAATACTTGAAGCTAATACTCAGGATTTTGCAGTCCAGATGTATGAAGAATCTGCCACGTGTCCAAGCTGAATTTAGAAGCACAGGAACCCAAGATTTACATTGATAATGGATGAGGAAACAGCAAGGTTGTTCCAAAAATGGGTGGAGGGAATAAATTGTTATTTTGGATCTCAATGCCAGCTACAGTATTTGAACAATAGTGAAATGGTAAGGTGTTTCAATTTTGGAAACTTTTATGATAGAGAAAATGGATCCTATGTCACCTTACCTTGAACTGTGTTAACTGTGAATTCTGTTATATTTACAAAAAGTTAAATAAAAAACAATACAATTTGAAATCTATACTTATAGGTTATTTTCAAAAACAATAATTGGAAAGAAACTGTTCATACTAGCATATAGCTAGTAGCTGGGTATAAGCATCAATGCAGGCTGCACAAAAGAGAACTCAAGCAGCTTCCGTTTTGAGCTTCTTCAGCGACAGACCGAAACCTCGTCTCTGCGAGGCTTCGATCTGTGCTCGCCACTGGAACGCCCTGAGCTGGCTGGGCTCAGGGCTAAGCCACCCCATAGAGGTGGTGAAGAGGGGAGAAACTGCCTGCAGGGTTGAGGAGAGCCGCAAGTCTCCTCCCCAGCTGGCCATTACTCCCTTTCCCGAAGGAGGTTGAAGCAGTGGTCAGAAATGGCCACCACAAAGAAGAACTCGACTGGAAAAGAATGTGCAGGAGGAAGATAAGAAGAGA
>BHFT01042061.1:0-26796 GCA_004320025.1 Laticauda laticaudata | reverse complement strand
ATCAGCTCTTTTAAAATCCAAGACTCTGGTGTCATTATGTTCTGTTGCTTGTATTTGTGTTATGTTGAATTCTAGTAGGACATGGTCACTCTCACCCAAGGTTCCTGCAGTTTCAACTTCCTCTATCACTTCTTCTCTGTAAGAATTAAGTCCAGTATGGCTGTCCCTCTAGTTTCACCCTCGACATTTTGGACAACAAAGCTGTCAGCTAGATTGGTTAGGAACTTATTTGATTTCTCACTTGGTGCAGATCTCATATATCTCATACAGTATATTAGGTTCACCTTTTAAGTTGCATTACTGAAATAAATGAACTTTTGCACAATATTCTAATTTTTTGATTAGAAAAAAAATCAGTGTTATTTTAAACTTTGAGAGTGCTAAGCATCCAAAGTTGGTGAACGACGTCCAGCAACCCAAATGTGGGGTGGTGTCCAACAATAGGGGCAGGATCCCCCTACCTGTTTACCCCCACACTTCATATAGGCACTCCTGGTCAATCATTTACTCTGGCAACGAGGCAATAACGAGCCAAGAGCAGCGACCAGCTACTCTTCGCTAACTTTTCTGAAGGCAGACGAGGGGAGGCTGTTCTTGGCAAAGGAGCGTCTCTCTCGCGCTTCAGCCAAGAAAAAGATGCAACTGCCTCTATTCCCTACTAGAAACCGATGCCCTAATTCCGCTAACGAAAGGAAAAAAAGACAAGGGCCGAACGCACCGCCCACCCCTCCATTTCCCCAAGGGAAGGTGGGCACAAGACCAGCTTTAACCATAGAGTTATCGATGCTCAGAGTGGCCCTGCAGGACTTCCTTTAAAAAGCAAAGTCACTCGGCGCACTTCCGGTGTGCGTGAGGAGGAGTGTTCCGCAGTTTGCACCAAAGAGACTTGAACGGTGTTTTTTTGTTTGTTTGTTTTAATGCTTCTCCCCCCCCCCTTCTCCCGGGCTGCGCCTTCTTCGCGGGAGGGAGGAAGGGAGGGAGAGGGAATCTCCCTGGAAGAGGTCCGAGCATCTTGGTGGGTAGGCTTTGGTGGGGTGCTCGCACTTTTGAGGTGATCTGGTAAACTTTTCATTTCAGTAGGTATTGGCCGGCCCTCCAGATGGCCCTCAACAAATCTATGCATGAGAGGAATAGGTACAAGAACAAACCTCCCGACTTCGCTTTTCTGGCATCCAAGTATCCAGAATTTAACCAGCACGTGCAAATCAATTTGTCAGGAAGAATGAGGTAGGTCAACATGTACATCCGCTTATCTTTTCTCTTTACATGAGTACTTATCGGTGAAGACTGTTTCACCGGATGAGAGAAGGTTTTCTTCTACGAGGATTCACAATACTAGTAAAGGAGAATATTTGAAGCCCAAGGTTGAAATGAAATGAACATGGCTTTCTTGCAGACGTTTCATTACCCAAGCTAGATAACATATGAATGCTAGACTGATGGGGATAGCATTCATAATTTAAATCTCACTCTTAGAGGGGGAAGTAGAAAGAGAGAGAAAGAAACAAATATCTCTCCAGTTGTTCAGCTTAAAATGTTGCATATATGTAGTTTTTAACTGAGGAAATTAACATGGTATTCGACAAGGTACTGTATGTATGTACACTACACACACACACACATGTGCATTACTAGGGCTCAGGGTTTCATTTGTAGCCAAAATTAGAGAGCATTTTTATCTGGGGAGGCTATGGGTTAGATGCACTAAGATTGCTTTTTGGCTTAAATATTGCTAAAGGGAATTGACAATGTAGATACAAAAGTACAATTTATTGGGAAAGTTAATCCTTTTAAAACCCCTTATTTCTTGTTCTTCAGATGCGTAGGATTGTTGCAGTAGTAATTCTGATTGCTTCAAAGTTTTGATAAAATGAAGCTTGTTAGAATATTATAACAATTTTTAATTAGGGCTAAAGAATTGAAATGGTTCAAACACAGGTCTGAGCTTATTTTGACGAATCTGTGATGTAAATAATTATGGTTTCTGTTTTAACTTTTAAGAAAAGGACATAGAAAATCATATAAGTCCCGCTACTTTCTATTTCCTAACAAAGTAGTGGGGCAAATACCAAGACAAGCTGGCTACCTGAAGACCACATGTAGCCTCCCCCCCTCCAAAAAAAAAAAAATCTGATACGTTCCTTCAGAAATCAGCAAAATAACTAATTTTGGCAATGTATTATTCTTAAATGCGCTCACAGCATCTATTAAATAAGCCTGCTTATGAACAATGAAAAACATGAGTTGCTAGCAAACTTATGTCAAGATTATTGCCTCTGACAGCTTTATCCAAGCTAGTCAGTTTGTTAATTTTATTATGGTTATTTACCAGTATTAGGCAACAGAAATACAATTCTCCCTAATGCTTCATTTCCAGACAGGATTTGGTTTCATTTGTTACAACCCTTGGTTGTAAAGCAATTAAACTTGGTTTAGATATTTGGCCACAATAAAAAAGTAACAAGTCCCATAAGAATAGCTGGAATCAAATTACTCACTGTTGCTATTTATCTTAAGGCAAGCTTGCTTGTGCTTTGTGTCACATCAGTAAGGAATAATGATTCTTTTATATGGGTGAACCCTATAAAAACTTAAAAACATAAGTCTATTATAATTAGTGGTCACATGTATGCTTATGCACAATAGGAAATTGGATGCACTGCCAGCTTGGTGATCTTCAAGTCTTCTTACTATTAGTTTCTCTACTGCCCATTTTTGGAGATATAGAAATGACAGACAGTGCTCACCCACCCTGTCTTTAGGTTATTTCCGCTGAACCATCTGCCAGATAATTACCCATAAAAAAAAAGAATCATGAATGTACTTTTGATAATATTCATAAGTTAATAGAATGTATATGAGACTTTACTACCACTTTTTTCACATAATGTGCACTTATTTGTCTGTTGAATAGGAATTAGTAGCCAGATTTATATATTAAGATGGCTAATTAAAATGATTTGCCCCAAGCACCTTATCAATCCAAATGGGTTCTGACAAGTGCTTGTTTTTTTTTTCTTAGCTATCTTACGGTTCAAATAAGTGCCGGATTGAGCCCTTTAGATTGTATCTTTATTTGTGGGCTAAAACCTATATTTGGCTTATTCAGGGAACAAAGAAAGCTACCAATGGTTATAATGCCTCTCTTTGCGAAGTCATGATGCCAGCAATTCTGAAAGAGAATATGGCGCTTTACCTTCATTCTGGATCAATTTATATTTGATATCTTCTTTAAACTCATTTATATTAGATAAGTACTGATTTGAATTTGATCTCCCATTTTAAAAATGTGATTGGAATACAATAGCAGATCATTCTGGATATAGCAGATTATTTAAACCCTGTTTTTGTCTGTTGTTTACTCATTCCATGGTTCTCTATCTGTTTCTTGTACCTTCCAGTTTAAATTTCAAGGATCCACAAGCAGTAAGAGCACTAACATGTACGCTACTGAAAGAAGATTTTGGACTTCAGATAGATATACCATTAGAAAGGCTTATTCCAACTGTTCCCTTGAGACTTAATTATATCCATTGGGTTGAAGATCTAATTGCTCAGCAAGATACTGCTACTAAAGGTTCTGTTACATGGGGAATAGACATAGGTAAGTTGTAGACTACATGAATGTGGTCATGCAGTCACCAGGAATTAAACTAAACTCAAAAGGAAACTACTTTTCAAAACTTAATGTTTTATGTCTTGTCAAGCTTCCTGCCCACAGGCCAGATGGATTACATGCTGGCTATGCCCACACCTGGTTTAGCAAAGAGGAAAAAAGTCCCGATACATCACATGATGCTGTCGTGATGCTGTGAATTTGACATCCCTGTCCTAAGGAGTAGCAAAAAAGATCTTTTTCATGCAGAATTCATTTTGTAAAGGTTTACTTGATGCAATCAACTAATACACTGTGACTATCTTGGAAAGGCTTCAAAGTTAATATGATTTTCCTATTTTTCACTTTTAATTAATCCAATTTCCCCATCTTGAATGTAATGTAGGTACTGGTGCATCCTGTATTTACCCATTACTTGGTGCAACTTTGAATGGATGGTATTTTATTGCAACAGAAGTGGATGATATATGTTTCAGCTATGCCAAGAAAAATGTAGAGCAAAATAACTTATCTGATCTTATAAAAGGTAACATTTTGTTTGTCTTCGATAATATCTAGGCAGAGTATTTTATCTGCTGTTTAAAAAGAAAATCATATATAAAATACATGATTTAGAGATTGTTTGTCCTGATTCACAGGAGTTTTTTTAAACTACTTTGTTAAACACTACTGGCAATGAATAGGAAATCAATTATCAAAACATTTAGCTTTCCTTCCAGTTTCTTCAGTAGTTCCACTAGGAATAGATAATAATGACATTGTTTAAGGCTAATTATTACATTTATTTTACTATATGAATTTCCAATTATCCCTTTTAACAGTTGTACCACTAGGTTTATAATAAAAATGTAGCTATTAAACTGAGCATCTAAGGCTTGGCAAGTTTAAGACTTGTGGACTTCAATTCCCAGAATTCCTCAGCTAACATTACTGGAGGAGGAATTCTGGGAGTTGAAGTCCACAAATCTTAAACTTGCCAATTTTGAAGACCCCTGATCTAAGGTCTAGAATACTTCACTTATGTTTGGAACATGAAGTGCTAACAACCTCTGTTGTATTAACAGAGGGATACAATCAAGATCAAGGGAGGTACTAATACCATTCTATAAAGTCTTAGTAAGACCACACCTAGAGTACTGCATCCAGTTCTGTTCACCGCGTTACAAAAAAGATGTTGAGAATAGAAAACGTACAGAGAAGAGCAACCAGGATGATTAGGGGACTGGAGGCTAAAACGTATGAAAAACGATTACAGGAACTGGGCTTGGCTAGTCTAGTAAAGAGAAGGACCAGGGGAGACGTGATAGCAGTCTTCCAATATTTGAAGGGTTGCCACAGAGGGAAAGGGTTCAAGCTATTTTCTAAAGCGTCTGTAGGCCAGACAAGGAATAATGGATGGAAACTGAACAAGGAGAGATTTAACCTGGAAATAAGGAGAAACTTTCTGACAGAACAATCAACCAATGGAACAGCTTTCCCTCGGAAGTTGTGGAGCATAATCACTTGAGACTTTCAAAAAGACATTGGATTGCCATGTGTCAGAAATGATGTAGAGTCTCCTGCTTGGACGGGAGGTTGGACTAGATGACATACAGGGTCCCTTTCAACTCTGATTGTCTGTTATCTGTTAACCTAGATAAATATTTATTTTTCATTTTGATTTTAGGAACAATCTCTGATGTTTGAATGAAAGACTGTCTACTAATTATTTCTCTTTATTTTTATTCTAGTGGTTAAAGTACCACAAAAAACGCTCCTCCTGGATGCGCTAGAAGAAGAGTGTGAAGTTATTTATGACTTCTGTATGTGCAACCCTCCATTTTTTGCCAACCAACTAGAAGCAAAGGTTTGTTTATTATGAGCTTATCAATGGACCTTTTCTTCTTCATTTTTTAAAACAAATTTTATTAGTTTTTAAAGACAATACACAAACAAAACATAAAACCTAATAACATAAAATCTCTTTTTCTAAAAACTCTTATTAAATGTTAACAAAACAGAAGTAAAACGATCATTATGTTGAGTACAACATAGTTCCAGATATCAGCATATGCATATCTTATGTTATCCTTTTCCAACTTCTCCTTGTATCCTAAATTCTATATCTCGTTTATTCATTGACTTATACTTTCATCATGGTCTTGTTTACAATTTTATTATTCTCTTCTAACGTTCTTCAAAATTTTAATTAATTCTCAATAAGCTAACGTTTAACAACGCAAAAACACAGATACATGTGGAAGAAGACATAAAACTTTTTTTTTGCGAAAGACGGCTTAATCCTGGGTTAGCATCTTTTTATACACGGACATAAAATTTCATGCTCACCTTATATACTGTTTCATATCTCATTTATCATTCTCATTTTCTAGATGTGTTCGTCCCCTTCTTTTTCACTCTCTTAATTCTAATTTTATTTATTTCATCTCAATTTAAAATCATTTTACTGTGTATCTTGTCCATTCTTTCTTCAATCTATCTATTTTTGCTTTTCTTCTACTGCAAAATTTCTCTGTTATCACTGGGTTGTGAAATATGATGACTGTTTATCTGTCCCCGTAGATTGTTAACTACGTAATATATAATTTCCATACTGATTCTGCTTGGTGCATTCTAAGCTAGTACATTTTAAAATAATAAAAAGAGTGTAAAAACATAGTAAGCTTTTATTAGGGGGTGTGGAATAGAAACAATGTGGGTCCGAGGTGAGCGTAAAACTCTATTAGACATTTTACACATTCCCTTTAATATATTGTTAACTCATATTAATATTCCAATTTTCTAACTCTATTTCAAATACAAATGCTACAATACAATCCTGTGCACTTTGGCAGGAATCTCTATCGTTTAATTACATTTTTACGCCTTATGTACTCTATAAAAAAAGACCCTGTTTAACAGTTTGTTTTACAGTCGTTTATAAAACATTCTCTTCCCTTTTTCCTTCCTCTCTTATACCAGTCTGTAGTCGTATTTGCCCTCCCAATCTCTCAATCCTCTGGCGCCTCTTGTCTCCCTTCTCTGTTGTATTCCTCTTTCTATTGCTTTCCTGACATGTTGTTATCGATTTTTCACCGCTTATTTTTTCCCTTTCTTGATTGTTTTTTATTAAATCTGGAATTGCCATTTTCTTTCCCTTTCTTTCCTCAACTAAAATTATTGTCCATTGCTGCTTCGTCTTCATCATCCCAGCTTTCTTGGGGTTTGTTGTAGATTTCTCGGTAGGTTAGAAATCGCCGATTTCTAAAGATAGAAGTGAAAAAACGATCCAGAAGAGCCGCCTTGCCTTCTTGTTCCTCTTCTTTTAACTTTTCATATTTAATTTCTCAGTCTTCAACAGATTAATCCCATTTGTAAGATGTTTAAAAAAAAAACAACCCATAATGCATTTTAGTCTTTCAAAAAAATAGGTTTCCAAGCAGTCCAAAGGTCACAGAAGGCAATCCAAATCAGACACAAACTGTTCATTTAGCACTTTCGTCTTTTGTTACTAATCTTTTCCTGTGGGTGAAATTTAATGTACATCAGTTCAAAGTAATTTTCTTAAAGTCTTATGCTGTTCATTCTCTGATCTTAAAATTCCAACGTCTCCTTCAACAAAAATCTTAATTATATATTCTTTGCCTCTCCCTTATAGCAAAAAAAAAAAGAAAATTTTTAGTTTTTATTCCAATGTTCAGAATCTTATATATCCCCTTGGCTTTTTAATATTCAGATGTAATTATTTTTCTATTGCCAAAGCAAAAGGTTTTTCCGATTTCATGCTGCTATCTCGTTAGGGAAGCGAGAGTTAAGAAGCAAAAAAAAAACTTTCCCTTGTTGAGCTTTCCTCCGCCGCTTTTAACGATCTTGTTAGGAAGCCAATGTATCCTTTGAAACAGGTGAAACCTCCAGAAATAAAGATGTAACTTATTGTCCCATTTCAGACAAAAACTTTCCACTTCTTCAAACTTCCTCTTGCACAATCTTGTCTGGCTGAAAGCTTCTTTTGTGGCGTCCATTACTGACCGCGCTCCATCCGCCTTGGAAATGGGAAGTTAAACCGGCTGAGGAGGGGGATTGCGATTCCCCCAAACCCCTGCCCGGATCTCCCCTGTCTTTGGTTACCTCTACGGGGTAACCATGACCTCCAAATCCAGCTGGATCAGAGGCACCTTGGCAGCGAGCGCAGCAGGAACTGTGCACGATTGCGGATTCCTGCCGCCGCCGAAGCCTTGCAACCGGAAGCGTCCTTTTCTTCTTCATTTGATGAATACTTATTGTTGAGAGGATATTTCAAATTTATAATGCTTGAAGTCGAATGGTGAGGTTATAACTGAAACAAAACATGTACAAATTATCCCATTTCTTTATTTGCATATAAGGTAAAATAAAGAATTCCTCAAGTTCATAAGGCTCAGGTAGGGACACATCTTATTCCAGCTTTTTGTTTCTCCTACTTGCCAAACAGATGCCTTTGAGATGTTTACAAATGGGAAATATACATTTCCCATTGTTTCTGATGAATAGATATATACATTTTATTTTTTTGATAACTATGAAAATGTCTCACTTTTTTTCACTGTGCAGCCAAATTGCTGCAGTTTCTTGGTGGTTTCCTATCCCTGTTTATCTACTTTGAAATCAACCAAGACCCGAGAGTTGTTGCCATCTGCTGTAAAGCAAAATTAAACTCTTCTCTAAGTTGGCTACAGGAAAAGATTATGAAACACAAAACCAATGTCTGTCATATAATTTCTTCAGTTCACAATGGATCTTTATTGAGAATTTATCTTTTATATTTCTATTAAACATGTGTCAGTCTATTTCATGGTAATGAACACCTTTATCTCATGCATTTATTGTTATTTGTAGGGAGCAATAATACCAGCATTATTACTCAGCCTTCCATCCTTCCGGAGTTAGTAAAATGACATCGTTAATGTCTTTTTCATACCTTGATTGTATTTGAGTATACGAGTACCAATGTATCTAATCCTTGTTCATTCAATTCTTGTTTTGTTTTGAACTCACCCTTTTCATTCAAAATGTCTTTATATCGAATAATACTTCCCATTTTACAAACATTTGGGTATACAAGTGCTTCTATCTTTGATAACCAGACTGGTATCTTCATATAATGCTGTTCCCTAGTTTTTTCCCACACACATAATAATGCATCCCTGACAATATGCCTTTGAAAGTACCCATGTGCTTTACTTCTCCGATACCACAAAAATGCATGCCAGCCCATTTGTAAGTAAAGTCATATTCTTCCAATGTTTATAACCTTTTGTTCCTCAACAATATCCATTACTTCATCCATCTTAAAGCCACGGCCTGATAGTATATCTCCCAATTAGGTAATTCAAATCTTCCTCTAGTTCTGGCATCTTGTAGCATTTTAATATTAATTTGTGCTTTCTTCCCTTGCCATTTATATTTCAACACCATTTTATTAATATCTTCAAAGTATTTTTTTTCTCTAACTTTATCGGAATTGTCTGAAACAGATATAACATTTTGGGCAATATGTTCATCTTAATCGCCACAGTTCTTCCTGTTAAGGAAACCTGCATATTACCCCTTTTTTCTAACTCTGTCTTTATCTGCTGTTTCAATTTATAATAATCGTCTTTTTTAATTGTTCCACACCTTGCTGTCAACTATATTCCCAAATATTTAACTTTTTTTACAATCTGAATATCTGCACCCTTCGACAGTTCCTTTTTTTGTTTCTCTGTCATATTCTTCATCACTAGCTTAGTTTTCCCTTTGTTTATTTTTAATCCAGCCATTCTCCCATATTCTTCTATTCTATTTATCAGCTTAGGTCATGTTCCTAGAGAGTCTTCTGGTATAAAAATGAAGTCATCTACAAATGCCTGTAATTCATTCACCTCTTTTCTTATTTCCATCCCTTTTATTTCCTTACCTTTCCTAATAGGTAAGGGGTTAGGGGTTATTTAACACTTCTAAAGCTAATATATAAACAAAAATGGTGATAAAGGATACCCTTGTCTTGTTCCTTTCTCAATATGAATTTTCTCTGTCAATTCTCCATTAACCAATACCTTTGCATATTGTTTATAATATGTAGTCTTCATCATATTAATAAATATTTCCCCAAACTCCATTTTCTTCATTTGTATTAGCATAAATTGCCAATTCACATTGTCAAAGGCCTTCTTTGCATCTAGGAATATCAAGGCCATCTGGATGTGCTTCATAATATTCCAGTGTATTTAAGATTGTTCTCATATTGTCTCTTTATTTGTCTCTTCGGTAAAAATCCATTTTGATCAGGATGTATAAATTGGCTTAAATATATTTCAGTCTTTCAGCCATTATCGATGCAAATATTTTGTAATCTGAGTTTACAGCGATATTGGCCCATAATTCTTTACTTGTTGTAAATTAGTATCTTCTTTTGGTATAAGAGTAATATATGCTTTCCATCCATGAGTTAGGGATTTTAACTTTGGTCAGAATTTCATTTGCAACTTCTAATAATCTATCACTTACAGAGTCCTATAAAACTTTGTACATTTCTGCTGGCAGGCTATCCGGCCCTGGCGCTTTTCCATTATTTTGTCTTTTAATTATTTCCATTAATTCCATCATTGTAATTTTCCCTTCTAACATCATTTTAATTTCTTCTGGCATTTTCGGTAGTTCCATCTTCTTTAGATATTCCTCTCTTTCCCCTTTCTCCACTTGTTCTTCTTTATATAATTCTCTATAATATTTTTGTATTATTCTTTCTTCTTTCATTCCTATAACACAAGTTCCTTTTATCATCCATCAGTTGAGATATCCTTTTCTTTCTCTTTTTTTTCAATTTATACACCTGGCTTATTTATTTTTTGTGCTAGTTCTTTGTCTATTATTTCCATTTTATTTTGAGTTCCTTTATTTTGTGGATTTTTTTTCCAGTTCTAGTTTTTTATATTCTTGTAACATTTTTTGTGCTTGTCTTTTCTTTCTGTTTCTCTTTCCAGTATATGTTATTTTAAGCCTCTTATGTAAGCTTTAGCTGTATTCCACACATTTAATTAGGTTTCTTCTTTCTTATTTTGTTCGAAGAAAATTTTTAATTCCTTTTCCATGTATTCAGTATATTCTTTTTCTCTCAGTATTAGATTATTCATTGTCCATCTTGACTTCTTCTTTTGTCTTTTCCATATTACTTTAATCGGACAATGATCTGCCCATATATTTGTTTCATTGCTTGTGTCTTGTATATTAGCAATTATCTCTGTTGTTGTCCATATCATATCTATTCTGGACTAAGATAAGTGTCTATTTGAATAAAATGTATATTGTTGCTTTTCTGGATATCTTTCTCTCCATGCATCTTGAACTGCTAATTCTTCTGTCATTTTAAAAAATGACTTAGATAGTGTTCTTTTGTTTGTCTTTTGTGTTTTGTAGTCCTTTCTTACATAACACAAATATGTTCATATTTCCAGTTCTGCTATTTTTGATGTAGTTTGTCATAAAATTCGTCTTGTCTTTCATTTGGGGCATAAATAGCCACTAGTAATGAAATATCCTTTTATAGTTCATCAATATTCCAACTATCAGTACTCTCCCTTCATTGTCCTGGTAAATTAATTCTGTTTTTATAGTCTTTTATATATAAGGCTATTTCCCTTTTGCTTTGTTGTGTCAATGTAGTATATAATCTTCCAATCTTAGGAGGGTCTAATTCTTTCTCATATTGTTTCTTAATATGCATTTCTTGCAGACAAATTATATCCAATTTTAGTTTTTCTAATTTATTAAATATTCTTTCCCTTTTGATTGCAGAATTTAATCCATTTATATTAATCATCATTAACTTAATTTCTTCATCCATGGTCTTATTTGTGATATGCTTTAGTCACCCTTGTCAACTCTCATTTCTCTTTGCTGTCTCGGTCTCTCGACTTCCCTGGTTGTTTTTTCTTCCTGCTCTTTTTCTTCTTCTCTTTGTTGTCTCTCATCCCTCTCTGCAATTTCTTCTCACAGTTTTATTTCTTCCATGTCTCTTCTTTTTTCACCTTCATATTCTCTGAAATATTGGTCATAAAATAATTCTGCTTTTTCAATTGTATCTAATCTGTGCTCTCATCAAGTCACCATTATTCCCTCTGGTACCAGCCCATCTAAAACTAATTTCTCTTTTAATCAAACATTTTGTCAAAAACTGATATTTTCTTCTCAGATCTCTTATACTTCTTGGTATTTATTTAACACAGTTATCTCCTTTCCTTTATATTTTAATGGTTCGTCTTTCACCGCCTTTAATATCTCTGTTCTTATGGCCTTCTTTGTAAATCTAATATGCACTTCTCTTGGTAGCTTATTTCTCATTCCATATCTGTTCTAAACTCTGAAGATTTCATCCATATCATTTTCTTTTTTGTCTGTTCCCTGGCTGCTGCAAGTAAGTCTGCCATTATGTCTGCTAAGTTCTCATTTTTGTCTTCTACAACATTTTGAAATCTTAGATAGCCTTGTCCATCTCCAACATCTCTTAGCCTTGTCCATCTCCAACATTATTTTCTTTCTAAGTTTTTTCTTCCATTTTCCCCATTTGTTCCTCATTCTTTATCATCATTTGTTGGATATTCTCCCTTCTACATTATTTATTTTTCCTTCCATCTTCCCTACTTTTTCATCCACTTTCTCTATTTTATCATCCATCTTTGCCATTTGATCTTACATTGTTTGAAGGATTGCTTTATTTTCCATCTGCATTGTCACCGCCTTTTCTTGTTGAATAATCAAATCAAGAGAACTCTGCCCTCTAGGACTGGATGTCACTGTTGAGGCTGAGGATGGTGCAGATGTCACTGTTTTTTTCATCTTGAGATTTTTGACTAATTTTCTCTTATCAATTTATAGTCCACAAGATCTTTCCCCAAACAAAAGAAACTTTCTTTGGGTTCTTCTATACCTTAATCCAATATATTCCGTAGTGATAATACTGTAATCCAACAAGAAGATATATATAAAAAAAGAAAATCACCAAGAGAGCTCAGTAAAAATGGGAGAGTCCAAGACAAAAAAGGAAACATTAAAAAAGAAAGAGAAAAAAGTTTAAGTCCAAAAATTAATTCTACCAATAATGAAAAAGGAGAAAGAATAGTGCAGTCCAAATTTTAAAAAGTTAATATCCATAAGAAAGGAAAAAGGAAAAAATAAAAATAAGGAGTGAAAAAAGAAAAACCTTTAACTTTTAATATCTACTAGGAACGAATGATTAAAATCCAGCTGTAAAACTCTTGTGTCACCGTCTCTCAATGTACAGTCCCACTATTTCTCCTTTGTCACTCCACTTGCACAGAAGAAGAAAAAAGAAAATAATAAGCAATTCAGTGAAAGGATTTCTGATTTCTGTTTCTTTGTGTCTTTGTTTCTTTTAGTGTACAAGGATTACACTTTTTCCAATACAAGTTCTCAGTGTACCCCTCTGTCCCTGTCGATAATTATGTTTTATTTAGTCTTCTTTTGGTCTCGAGGTTAGTCTTTCCTTTCTCCTTTCCACCTTTATCTTCCATTGCCCCCCCCAGTAGGTGGCACTGTTGCATTGCTTTCCCTTTAACTTAAAAAATTAAAATTATTTGTAAGCCTTTTAAAAGTTTTTTTTTTTTTAAATTTAAATCAGGGAAAAGTAATGATTTAAAAGTGAAATAATCCAATTTCTTTTCTTGGTCACCTTAGTTCATTAGGTTCAATTAATCCAGTGCAGTTTCAAAAATAATTGTAAAGAGTTCTTATTCTTTGTTCAATAATTAATGGCTTCCTCTTTCTATTTGTGCCAGAAACAGCTTTCTCTGCCCTTTCTTCGGGTGTGGGTGGGTTAAATGCCATTCACTCTTTAGTTCTGGCTTTCTCTTCACCCTTTTCTTTTCAGGGTGCTCTTTCTTTGTTATTCAAAAAGTTTGAAATTTGATCACACTCTTTTCTTCTTTTCACCAGATACTGTCCCAGCGTTGTAGCGGTTTGATGATCGCTTTCTTTTCAAGTCAGCCAGAGAGGCTATCTCTTGATCTACCAGGGATATTGTGATATCCCTGGGATCAGCAGAGTGTCCTCTCCTCGATCATTATCTCTCCAAGACAATTTAGGTCCAAAGGACCACCAGCTTTCAGGGTATCGAGATCCTCGGAGTCCTTAGAGATTTAAAATATAAAATATAAAACAAAAATATAGATGTCATGGGAAGTATATCCTGGACCACAGATATTATTAAATTGTTGTTAGTTGCGAACTTGTGTCCGACCCATTGCAACCCCACGGACAACGTTCCTCCAGGGCTTCCTGTCCTCTACCATCTTCTGGAGTCCAATTTAAGCTCACGCCTACTGCTTCAGTAACTCCAGCCACCTTGTTCTCTGTCGTCCCCTTCTTCTTTTGTCCTCAATCACTCCCAGCATTAGGTTCTTCTCCAGTGAGTCCTTCTTTCTTATTTGGTGGCCAGAGTATTTGAGTTTCATCTTCAGGATCTGGCCTTCTAAAGAGCAGTCAGGGTTGATCTCCTCTAGGACTGACCAGTTTGATCACCTTGCAGTTCAAGGGATTCGCAGGAGTCTTCTCCAGCACTATTGTTCAAAGGCCTCAATTCTTTGGCACTCAGCCTTCCCTATGGCCTAACCAAACACTGAAACTGGGAAAACCATAGCCTTGACACTTTTATTGGCAGGGTAATGCCTCTGATTTTTAGTATGCTGTCTAGATTTGCCATAGCTTTCCTCCCCAACAGCAAGCGTCTTTTAATTTCTTGGCTGTAGTCCCCATCCTGGAGCCCAGGAAAATAAAATCTGTCATTACCTCCATATCTTCCTCATCTATTTGCCAGGAACTGAGAGGCTGAGTGCCATGATCTTTGTTTTTCTTAATGTTGAGTTTCAAGCCAGCTTTTGAATTCTCCTCCTTCACTCGCATCAAGAGACTCTTTAGCTCTTGTTAATTTTCTGCCATTAGAGTGGTATCATTTACATGTCTGAGTTGTTGATTTTTCTCCCAACAATCTTAATTCCAACTTGTGATTCATTTAGCCCTGCCTTTCTCATGATGTGCTCTGCATATAAGTTAAATAGGCAGGGCGACAGTATACAGCCTTGCCAAACTCCTTTCTCGATTTTGAACCATTCAGTTCTGTGTCCAGTTCTCATAGTTGCTTCTTGACTCACATATAGGTTTCTGAAGAGATAAATAATATGGTCTGGTAACTCCCATCTCTTAAAGAATTTGCCACACTTTGTTGTGATCCACACAATCAAAGACTTTAGCATAGTCTATAGCAAAGTCATAGCAAAGAAGCAGAAGTAGAACTCCCTAGCTTTCTCCATGATCCAGTGTATCTCTAGTTCCTCTGCCTCTTCAAAATCCTGCCTGTACTTCTGGTAGTTCTTGGTCCACATACTGCTGGAGCCTAGCTTGTAGGATTTTGAGCATAACTTTGCTAGCATGTGAAATGAGTGCAATGATGTGGTAGTTTGAACATTTGGCATTGCCCTTCTTTGGAAATGGAATGTAAACTGACCTTTTCCAATCCTGTGGCCACTGTTGAGTTTTCCAAATTTGCTGTCATATTGAATGTAGCACTTTTACTGCATCATCTTTTAAGATTTTGACTCTTAATTCCAAATCTTAAAATTCAAATTCAATTATTAAATTACAATATACCAATTATTAAGAAATGCACATTTTTACTATAACCATCTTCCTTTTTTTTCTTTTACTTTTTTGGAGGGGAAGATTAGTTAATTTAACATTAAAATAATGTTTAAACTTATAAACTATGCATTTGTCTTATTAAAACTAGGTACATTTTCATTGTTTTAATAAGAACTGTGAATTGTAAGGTCCAATACCTTTTAGTTAAATCATTCAACTTGTTACAAGACAAATTGCATTGATCCTATAATTTCAAATCTAAGAAAATTCTATTAATCAAAGTTGTTACCAATTTTACTTGATCTTCAAAAAAACCCAAAATGTTGTATATTTCCATTTTGTTTTTGTGACATGTCTGTTTATTTATGTATGGTTGTATGTGGGTGTATATTTCCAGTAATTATGACTTCTCATTTTAGTAATAGCAAATATTGCTAACATTCTATAGCAAATTTATTACCACACTAATAATTTTAGATTTTTTTATTATAGAAAAACAGTGCAAAACATACACTAATGAATTTATTCCACCAGATTTAATTCCACAGGGGAGAGTTTTTAGTGCTTCTATGTATAAAGTGATAACAGTCAAAAGTATAAATCATATGTTTCTAGCACATCTTCTAAAAAAAGGCTTCTTTCTTCTGGCAAAAATCTTTCCATCATAAAAAAATAAAGAATTGTGAGATTAAAGCCATTGTTAAACATGCCTATTATATCAGCTACTGAAAATTGTCCTTTGGTTGGATTTTTTTCACTACTTTTTAAAAAACTGAGATAATTATTTTCATCTTTTGTCATTCTACCTTTTGGGCATTAGAATTGCAAATAGTAAATGATTCATTTTTGATTATGAAATAGATAAGATTCTGTTACATTTTGATGCTGTTAATTTTTACTATTAAAGTAAAATAGTATGATTCCTTACATGTATTTTATATTTTCTTATTTGTAGTAAATCTGCAAAAAACAGTCCATTAACTCTTAAGGCTGGAAGCTATTTATTTTAAATATGCTAATTCAGGTTATTACTTTCTTGTTAGTTCATAACAAGCTACTGTTGTAGTAATGGAGAATACATGTACCATAAGGTTGAGTGGTTAGATTATTGACATCTTGGATAAATATCAATTTAGATGACACCAGAAAGTAATTAGAAAAGCCATCCAATTTTTTTAAAGAAAATGTGAAAATGTAAGTTACTAGAATATGTTGCTAATCATTTTACCAACAGCTTTCTATTTTATTTGAATGTTATCCAATTGCTTATGATAAAGCAATTAATTTCACCTTTCTAATGAATGGCACATTTTAGTTTAAGCTATTCCCATTTTTTATTTACTGGTTCCAAAAATTACTCCAGTTCTATTTTCTTAAATAGCTTTGTTTTGCTTGTATTGTTTCTTGAAGTAATACAGCAATGGCAGAAAAAATTGTTAATCAAAGGAAAATAAGATATGGCATAATTAGCTCACAGGAAAAAAAATAGCTATTAGTTGTTTACATTTTAGCTTGCAAACAAATGGTTTATTTTCCAGGGAGTAAATTCTCGTAATCCTAGAAGGCCACCTCCTAGTTCAGTCAATACAGGAGGCATAACTGAGATCATGG
Source organism: Laticauda laticaudata (assembly GCA_004320025.1). Lineage (NCBI taxonomy): Eukaryota > Metazoa > Chordata > Lepidosauria > Squamata > Elapidae > Laticauda > Laticauda laticaudata. The sequence goes on along the minus strand of BHFT01042061.1, from coordinate 9,920 downwards.
CTGAAGGAGGAGAGCTAGAATTTGTCAAGAGAATCATTCATGATAGCTTGCAACTTAAAAAAAGATTACGGTAAGAAATTACATTAAATTAAAAGGCACTGGCATTTAGTATAAACTGTAGGTCTGTATTTAAAAAAAATATGGAATTTTTACGCACACATACACATTATGTGCCTATAAATCATAATTAGCTTCAGAATAAATTCTTCAATATATTAAGGAATTGTAGCCATAAATTTATCTTTCCAGTGTTGAAGAACAAGTTTCTTAATGATAAGAAACAATATGAAGGATGAGAATAATCCATTTCCATTATCCATTCATCAGTTCCTGTGTACTAGATATGTAATTCAAAACAATAAGGACATCCACAAATATTACAACTTGATTTAAAGTCTAATCAATATATGCAATGCTTTTTTCATGGCATATAATATATTTTGTATATTATATAATATATTTTGCATCCAAAATAGTCTGCTTAATTCAGGTACCATGTATAAATATCTATGAAAGAAGAATTTGACCTTGGTTGTTTGCTTGCAAACATTTCATTACCTAATGAAGTAATATTACTGATGATGTGACATTTAGAGAATAAGAAAACAACAACCTATTACCCTTTTTCTTCATCAGAGGAAACAACAGCAAATTAGAAATGAAAGTCTTATTGAAAATCGGTCCACGCTAACCAAATGCTCCATTATTAAAATAACAACTGAACCTCCCATAAGGTGCCCAGAATCATGATGTTGACATGGTAGCAAACATACATGTTTTCATTCTCTTTTATCTAATTTTTCACATTTTGAAAAGACCAGAGCAATATTTTTTCCAACAGCCAGCTTCCAGCTAAGCAGAGATTAATACCAAACAACCAAAAGAAATTAAAACTAATCAAAGAACTATCAAAAAGAAAATCAGAATGTCAGTTTTAAATAAAGCAATAATAAATATTAATTATTTGTATCTTAATATAAAGTTGTTTGGAGTTTCAAAAAAGTCAAAGAGACAAGTCATCCATTCAAAAAAGGTTAGTTCCAAGAAAGAGAGCCACCCCAATACATCACAGTCCAATTTCTTCTACTGATTTAGAAATATATTTCCTTTACTGGAACTTTATTTCCCACTTTTGAAATGTTGTTTTTCCTTATTAAAGGTGGTATAGTTGTATGTTGGGAAAGAAATGCAGTTTGGCACCATTGAAAGAAGAACTACAAATCCATAGAGTAAGTAGTTCTGTATCTGTTACTTAAAAATTTGTAACTAGACTGCCACTTACATAAAGTTACATCTAAAAAAAGTAGTCTGTTTGTTTACTATGCTTAGTTAAAACTTCTAATAAGAAAGAAATGTAGCTCTGATTCTCTTATAAAGAAGCATTAAACCACTGTTTTTTCTTCAGTGTAGATCTATTAGAAGCCAATATTGGTACTATTTTGGGATGTGCATTGCAGGATTTGCTTTTGTAGCTTGTTTTCCATATGGATTGTACATAGATATCTGGAGCAGAAAAAATGCTTTTTCTTCTATTTAAATGCAATTACTGGTTCCTTCCTGTCTGACCAGTTACTGTTCCTGTGCTGTTTCTCTTTTGAAGAAATTTTAAAGTAGTGCTAAGAATTAGGATGAAATTATTCTTCATGTTTCCCTGCTTGATTATACAAAAAACTGTAACTACTTGAAGTTATATGGGGGAATTTGTAAATTTATCAAAATTCTGTGGTGTAAAATAATAAGTAGTATAGTTCACTTTTCTTAGTGAATTCAAAGGACACCATACTCACTAGCATGCTATAAAAGTTCCATTCAAATTTCTTTGAGTCAACAAAGTGGCTGAATCACATGTAACATGAAGTTGTCAGTTCATATTTGACCTTCAGATCATAGTGTTCTTTAGACATGCTATATTTACATATTTCGATATATTCTTATTTGGCTCTATGCAAATTGGGCAAAAATATCCACTATAGAAAACTTGTCTCTTATGTTTATATTTCATTCACACGGATGTATATGTACACTATTCCATAAATTGCTCAACAATTTATATCATCTCATTCAGCCATATATATACAGCAAAATAAGAAAACAGCATGCAGAGTTAAAATTCCACATACCATCACTCATATAAGACCCATGTTTACTGTTTAACCTGCCAAACTTCCAATCAGCACGTTTGTGGAAATGCACTTTGTGAGCTGGATGCTATATATTTCAAGACTTATGTGGGCTATAACTTATTTAGATATGTCATACTATTCTTTATTTTTATTTTTGTAACAGGTTAATTGTAAAAAATACATTGTTGATTTAAATTATATTTTGATGTTGTATCATATATCTCTTAAATTGTCATTGGACAGTTGCAGAATACAGCTTTTGGAAACTGAAAAGGCTAAAGGCTGATTTTTATTTTTCCGTGCAGGTTCCTAAAGTCACCCACACTGAATTCTGCCAAGGTCGTACTATGCGGTGGGCCCTGGCTTGGAGCTTTTATGAAAATGTCAAAGTTCCAGTAAGTGATTCTCTTGTCCTCTTTCAGTACCTACACTGAATCTTCATAGGGCATCATTTACAGGAAGTCCTCAACTTACAACTCGCCATTAGGCAGTCTCTTTTGGGCGGTGGAAGCTCCCCAAATGCAGTCACCAGCCTCTTTGATCGGCCAATAGAAGCGGCCTCAGGGCGAGTGCACACACACACACACCTCACTGCGAGGCCTCTTTTATCGGCAGACAAAAGCTCCCTTGAAGGCAGAATCCCTAGCCACTTCAGGGTGAGGTATGTCCCCTTGCCTTTAGGCAGTCTGTTTCAGGTGATGAAAGCTCCCCAAATGAAGTCACCAGCCACTTCGATTGGCCAATAGAAGCGGCCTCACGGCGAGGGGATTATGTGTGTTGCGCTTGCCCCGAGGCCGCTTCTACCGGCCGATCGAAGTGCTGTGACTGCATTTGGGGAGCTTCCATTGCTGGAAAGAGACTGCCCTAAAGGCAAGGGGACACAGGTAGCACGCCACTCCCTGAAGCAGCTGGGGACTCTGCCTTCAGGGAGCTTCTATCAGCTATCAGGGTATTCTAGCCTAGGCTGCCAGCGCAACTCCTAAAGCAAAAATTCTTTCTCCCCATCCCCCTGCCCTTCCCCCCACCGCATTTTCTTCTTCAACGCGGGTAGTTTTAAGAATGATGTAGAAATAGTGGGAAAAGCATGTTAAAATAAGGCCTCTAAATTTTGGGGGTAGGACTAATTCACCTCATGCCTAGAAATCAGCTCGGCCTTCCTATGGTGGAGCCTAATTGTGGGAGAAACACGGTGTGTGTGTATATGTGTGAGTAAATATATATATGTTCTGTGTGTGTATGGTATTCAGCTTTCTTCGGGTATTTTCCCATGTCATCAGAACTTCTGTACTGTAATGTATTATATTGATGATGGCAAATGCAGATTCTGCCGAAACGTTGCACATCACTTTAAAAGCCACAACTACGATGACGTGGGAAAACATACCCGAACAAAGCTAAAAATACCATCCATATAAGTACCCACGAAAAACTTAAGAAAACAAATTATCAGACCTCTACGGGGCAGGAAATAAACAAGCCAGACCCAAAACCTATGAGAGGCTGGAAGTTAAAGGAGCCAGAATACTATGTTGACCTCAAATTCCTACCACAGCTGCAGAAGACAACAATGCAAACACCAAACCTGCTTCCAAATTAACATTTCATCACAACCACAGCAGCTAATAAAACTATCCTGAAAACAACTGAAATGGGTCGACTCAGGGAACAGGCTCCACAGAAATAGATTCCAATTGGATCAGTTAAACAAAATTGCTAGCCACTACACCCATGGAATTGCAGCAACAGCAAAATCCACCCTCTACTTTGGACAAGATAAACACAACTTACAACTTGGAGAGCTGAAACTGAAACCACTTACAAAAAGGACAAAACTCTTGTAGAAAAACTAAAGAAATTAGAACATGACAAAACCAAAAGCCCCCAACAACTCACAACAACACCTGAAAACAATTAGTATATAAACATATTCCAACAGAGAACTCATTCAAAACAAGAAACAGATGTCCTAACCAAAAGGTTTCAGTTATGCTATAGCAGCTCAAAAAAAATCCCCACAGAATCCAATCATATGTGCAGTAGATCCAGCCTAATTAAATTAAATAAGATGAAGCTGATTGAATAAGACAACCAAGTTACTAACATCCTATCACAAGCAAACCACCCGAAGCAAAACTTGCACAAAGAAGAACTAAAAGCCCTGCAAGCCCTAAAAAAGGATAGCAGGCATAATCATACTTCAGCAGACAAAGAAATGCCACAAGTAGATGGATAGAAAGACTACGAACAAAATTGACAGAACCTACTAAAGACTCCACATACAAACCCATAAACACGGACCCAACCACAATATCTGAAAAATTAACCAAGGAAGAAATTATAACCAGCTTCACATGAGCAAGAGATCCAACAGACGATCATCCAAAGAAAAAATCTTCCAGATGCCCCAAACATACGACCTCCAAAATACACAAAGAAAGGCATACTCTCAGACCCAATAGTCAGCTCCAGAAGAAGCAAACACTATAAAACCTAGCTAAAACGCTACGCAAAACAGCTACAGTCCCATGCTGAAACATGACAGCTTCAATGTTACAAACTCATGCCACCTTCTTGAAATGATCAAAAGATTACACATGGAAACAAGAAGATCTGCCTGTAAGTTTCGACGTGGTATTTCGACTACTCACTCAAATCCCGAAAAAAGTAACTCTTGAAATCATCTAAAATATAATACAACCAGCTAAACACCTCACGGAAACTAACAGAACACTGCTTAACCAACACCATATTTCAATTATTAAAGGACAAAGTTACAGAGCAAATTGGAAGGAGCCCCATGGGATACACTGATCACCCGTCATTGAAACCTGTTTCATGGGAAGAATTTGAATCTGGAGCCGCTGGCTAATGCCACCACCCAAACCCCAAACTTTGGCTAAGATAAGCATCGGATGACAGCATTTGTGATTTGGCCCATGGAAAGAGAAAACCTAAACAATTTTCCTAAGACACCAAAACAGCACCACACCCCAAAATCAAAATTTTCACCTTTGGAAACGAAACAACAAACAAGCTACCATTCCCTAGATGTACTAATGCTACAAAAAAACATAATAGGCCACCTTCTAGGACACACCTTATACCAGAGGAAAACACACACCAACTTACTACCTCAAATCATGCCCGAAATCCCACCACCACCCAGCACAGATTAAACTCGTGTGGCCAAAACATCTAATTGCTAGAACCAAAAACGCCTGATAGAAAGACACGCATTAAAGACGTGAACTATGCACCCTGACTTAATACTGACAGCCAACGGGGCTTCCACAAAGCAAAATCACCAGCTTGATCCACAAAAAACACAACGAGACATAATGGAGTACCTATAAGATGAACAGACTTATGGAACAGCTGTCCTGCCCTACATAAGAGGTACTACAGACAAAAAATCAGTAAGAGACTACCACAGGACACATCCAAGACTGCTTCAAAAACAGATAGAAAAAGTAGCAGCCATCCTTAGAAACCTCAAAGATAAAATTGACCTGGGAACCAAGGCATAAATGAAAGTCCCCTGTGCATCAATACCCGGCCACATACATTGGGACAGGCCAATAGAGAGTAAGTACCCGCCTGGATGACACAAAAAATGCATAAAAAAAGCCGGAACACACTCCTCACTTAGTCAACACTGAAGCACAGGCATAGCATTCAAAACTTCAAATGGATCCCAAAAATCCTAGCCACTATGAAAAAAACCTAGAGCTACAAACAAAAAAATCTCACTACCAAAGCCAGCACATGAAAAGAGAGTCCCCCCTGATACCTCCAAGCTCAATACACCCCAACCAGGGCACCCAGATGAAAAACCTAGCTCTTAACAAATGATAGGCCGTCCATATACTTGGAGCCAAGCTGCACTAAAATAGGCTATTAGGAACAGCAATGTTGCCAGCCAACAAAGACAAAAAAAAAAGCCACAAAACAGACAGGAAGATATTAGAAACACAATCCAAAGCAGAACACAGCAAAGCTCCAAGGAGCAATAAACACCTGACCAAGACTCCCAATCAATCAAGATGAAGAAAAACCATTCTGCACAGCAGTAGGTCTAGCCCAAATTTAAACTTGAAAACGACTGTGTAAGTCCTGACTCACAGAACCAACACAATAGAGAAGATGCCTTTGATAGGCAGATGAGAATTCCGCGCGAAATTGCTACAACTTTTAAAAGCGCAACAACTTGATGAGTGGGACAATACCCGAACTATTTAATACTTATGTGTGTGTGTGTGTGTGGTGTGCATAATGCATATACCCACATTACACATACACACACACGACACCACACACACACACATATATTATATAAGCATCCAGGGCATATGTGATTACCTTTGCTATCTTCCAGTCAGCTTCCAACAAGTAAGTTAAATGGGGGAAGCAAGATCATTTAACAATCACGGTGAATTATTCACACGCATCAAGTAAACGACTATTATTCTGGCCACAAAAGATGCTTAACAATCAGAAGTGCCACCTTGCTTAGCAACATAAATTCTGGCGTCTCAGTTATGGCTTTAAATCCAAGAATTCTACCTATACTCTGTGACTGATTGCACACTTTTCAGTTTTTTCCAGCAAAATATAGAGGAGATATAGGAGTAACCTGTTTGATAACATCAATCCCTTTTCATTTCTATGGCTCTCACTGCGCGATGACTTCTCTCAGCATCTGGTGGTTGAGTTATACCTTTATAATGGTATAGCATCTAATATAGTGTACTTGAGAGAAGTGTTATACACATGTCTAAGACATTGAAACAGATTAATTGTGGACAACCCATAAGATAGATAGATTGTTCTTCATTGCCTTCAACCCGTGAATGGAAGGCCAATCAATGATATGTGGTTGACAAATTATTACTATTTTTTAACTTGTAAGTTCAAATTCAAGAGAGAGAAATGTAGTGGTTCCCTTTGTTGTTGGAAGATGGCCTTTGCCCTTGTGGGATCTGACTTCCCAGGCACTATTGTTGTCAGTCAAAAATTATTGATTGTTTCAGCAAACAATGAAGATACTAAAATAATTCAACTACTTATTACTAAATAATTGGAGGTGGTGATAATTTTAGGGTTGTTCCCTTAGATGTAACTATATTATTGCAGTTCCCAGAATACTTAGAAGATGTAACTTAGCTTTAGGTTGCCTCAAAAATGTATGGGATACGTTCTAACATGTAAGAAAAATCGGAAAAATTCACAGGGGGAAACTACCTCTTTGTGGCTTTCTTCCCCAGCTTTCTTCTTCCCCAAATATATATGTATATAGAAAATGATAGAAGCTTTCTGTTGAGGCATCAATTTTTGAGCAGTTCTCTTGTGAATTTCTTTAGTCCAAAATCAGATTTCTATCTTTATGCATTCCATTTCCTTTCCCAGTCCCACTGATAATCCTTTCTGTTATGTTCACCATGTTCAGATGTAGCTTTTTGTGGGCTGTGTAGTGAAGAATGAGATAGCAGATCTTTCTATGAACTCACTAAATATATGTNAGAATGAGATAGCAGATCTTTCTATGAACTCACTAAATATATGTATTCTAGGATCGAAGTCTTTTCAATGTTCTCTTCTTGTTCTTTAGGATATCACTTTGTTTTTCTAATTATTTTGTTCAAATTGAATATTGTATTTCCCCCCCTCAGTCACCTCCTTCTAAGAAAAGGAAACTAGAAAAACCTCGGAAACCAATCACATTTCTTGTCTTGGCATCTACCGCCAAAGAGTTAGGTATGAAAGCTTCATCTGTAAGAATCAATGCTGTTGAAGGATTAGAAGTTGTTGCAGCATGGATTAGAAAACTCCTCAGTGACCTGAAGGTATGCTAACTTTTTAAAATTCTGCCTCAGGCAGCTGCCAGTAGTCAAAAAAGAGCCACACGATAGTTTGATGTTATTCCCTTCAATAGGTCCAGCATAAAACACTTCCGTGTGGAAAAGATGAGGTCAGCTTGTTTCTAACAGCTGTGGAAAATTCCTGGATACATTTAAGGAGAAAGAAGAGGGACAGAGTCCGGCAACTGCGTGAACTTCCTCGGGCATCTGAAGATTTCCTGCAATCAGCCGAAGAAAAGAATCAGAAAACATCCTGTAACATCTCTGAGAGTGAAGGAAATGCAAATGAATCTGCTGAAAAATCATCTGAGGTACTTTGTCTTGATGTTGAGTCACCAGAAGGTAATGGACTCAATAATATACCTGCAATTCAGGAGGAAAATGTCCAGGGATCCACTGAGGAAAGCAGCAGTGCAGAGGGACCATCCCTTATTTCAGAATCCAAAGATATTTCCAGTAATCAAAATGAAGGGACCACGACCTTTGCTACTGAAATTCTGACTCCTGAAACTGGACAGAACGATACAGGAGAATGGTTCCTTTTCAAATGTATGTTANAATGAAGGGACCACGACCTTTGCTACTGAAATTCTGACTCCTGAAACTGGACAGAACGATACAGGAGAATGGTTCCTTTTCAAATGTATGTTAAATGTGAAGAAAGAAGGTCCTGATATTTTAATAGAAATGCACTGGATTGCTGGACAGAACAGAGACTTAATGAATCAACTGTGCACTTACCTAAAGAATCAGATGTTTCGTTTGATCACAACTTAGACATATGGGAGAATTATCCTTTGTAATATTGCTTTTGTATTTAATAGCATTCACAATGGCACCTCTTATAGATAATAGGTCCTAAAAACTTATGAAATTTGAAGTATTTATGATTAGTTAAAAAAATTGCTTACTTTCCACTGGAATAATTCAGATGTATGTTATAACTGTATTTTTCTTACTGATTTCAGTGAGTCATAAATGTAACAAGCTTAATCGGAATCATTTCTCCTGTAATCATTACCTTTGTGTAATGTATTTGAGTTAATATTTTTGTTTCACTTTACATATTGAAAGAGTACACTGTAATTGCATTAAAACATCATAAAAATTGTTGTCAGCTTTTCCAACTGCTCATAAATTGTTTTATATCCATATCTTCGTCTCTTATCAGCAGTGCTCCCACATATTGTTGAATTAAAACACTAATAGACTTCTCAACTTTAAAAACACAACTATGATGACGTGGGAAAATACCTGAACTAGGCTGAATACCTTATATGTGTGTGTGTGTGTGTGTGTGTGCGCCTATGCATATACACCTACACATACACACACACACACACACACACACACACACACATATATATAGCATCCCAGGGATATGTGATACCATTTGCTATCTTCCCAGTCAGCTTCCAACAAGTAAAGTTAATGGGGGAAGCAAGATTTATTTAACAATCAGGTGAATTATTCACAACCATCAAGTAAAGACCCACTTATTATTCGTGGCACAAAAGATCTTAAAATCAGAAGTGGCCACCTTGCTTAGCAACATAAATTCTGGTCTCAATTATGGCTTTAAATCAAGAATTACCTATACTCCTGTGACTGATTGCACACTTTTCAGTTTTTCCAGAGCAAATATAGAGGGATTGGAGTACCTGTTGATGAAACACATTCAGATCCCTTTTCATTTCTATGGCTTACTGGGATGATTCTTCAGATCCTGGTGTTGAGTTATACTTTATACAGGAGAGCATTTCCTAATATAGTGTACTTGAGAGAAAGTGTTATACACATGTCTTAAGACATTAAACAGATTAATGTGGACAACACCACTAATGAGTGCAAAGATTTGTTATTCCATTGCCTTCACCTCGTGCAAGTGGAGGCCATCAATGATATGTGGTTGAAAATTATACTATTTGTCTTAACTTGT
>BHFT01042060.1:0-10594 GCA_004320025.1 Laticauda laticaudata | reverse complement strand
GGTAATATTTGATATTTGGATAAGTTATGGAAATGACAGAAGATGTGCATTTAATCATAAACTATACAGAGAAATTAAAACATTAAAAGAACGAAGGTGTTATTGTTACAAGGCAGATCACGTCAATTATAAAGATGAAAAAAAAAATAACCATTGCTCAATATATGCTGTAAAATGTACAGTATGTATGTATGTATGTATGTATGTGTATGTGTGTGTGTGTGTGTACATGATGATTTATCTGTTTTAAATGTATATCAGATGAATGTTTTTCTAGAATAAATAAAAAATAAATATAAGTAGTTTCTGGATTCTACACAACTGTGCTGTGGGCCTTGATAAACAATCAGAATTGAAACATCAAATTCAGACCCAACTCTGAATAAAAAACCATCTTTGGGGAGTTTCTTTGCTTTCTGTCCACCACCACCCCCAATCTTTTTTTCTGGCTTAAATAAAATAGCCTCAAAGTGACTCTTGAAAGCTAATATATAAATGAACACTTGAAGTTTTATTTTAGGCAGAGTTTGTCTTGTACAAATTGAGTCATCAGGCTGCCAATAAAACATGTCATTTATAATGTTAGTACATAAATCTTTGCTTTAAAGTGACCTGTTTTATAATGGATTTATCGCTGCCTGTATTTATTCAAAAAACAAAGATTATTCAGAGAGAGAAATAAGAAACTTCCCCCCAGTTTTAACATTTCACTCTCAGTGTACTAAGTTTGATAAGTGCTTTTCTGGTCCTAAGAGCAACATATGCAATGCAGTTTTACTTAGGACAAATATAGTCAGTCATTTCTATGTCTTCAGTGTATTCTTAGGAATTTAACAAAAGCAGGGATTATAGACTCTTCAAATTGGCAAATAAGGATAAGCACATTTATTTCTAAAAAGCACACTCAATAGATAGATGCTTTTTGCACTTTTCATTTTCCACTGCTCTTTTGGATATATCTTACTGCTCGATATATAAGTGTGTCCCTCAAGTCTACCCTAAACGATCTATATACATTTTGATGTGATAATTAATTCATCTTAAAGCCCAAAACAAAACAAAAACCACAAGATGAAAAACACAAAAAACAATGGACGTAAGTTTTGAAATACAAAAACGCAGGATTCAGATGATTTTACAATTAAAGATCTAATGCTGAAAAACATAAAAACAGGTAACTTTTCAATCTCATCACATAATTGAGATGAAACACTCACTAGATCTACATGTACAGAGGGGCCCAACTTACTAATTTGCTTTTATGACAGAGGGAAAAATGTTTCATGTGTAAAACCCAAAAATTTCTCTCACAGCCACCCACTTTTTCCAGTCAAACGACTATCAAGCCCATGACAACCAGAACTATTGCAATGAGGAAAGGTCTGCAGGATGTCTGTGACAAACACTGGCTGTTGCCTACATATACTCTCAGGCACCACCTATCTACCCACCCCCCAACTTCAAAGGTGATCGCATAGCCACCGTCTCCCTCTTAGTCCATTATCCCCGCCCAGGCCAGGAAGAAAGGCTTGTGTCCCTTCTTCGATACCTTTGCCGTTTCGATAGCACTCGTAAGAAGAGAGACTTAGCTTACGCACCACCCGGTTATCCCTTTTCCCCATTGCGTGCAGGAATCCTGGAACCACAGCGACGAAAATCAAACCGGCCTAGTGGAGCCCCTTTCTCTGCTACCCGTCAAGTTTTTAACATCAGATACTTCGGAGCATGCTCAGTGACACCGAACATGTTCAGTGGCAGACATTGAAGCCACACGCCCTTCCTTGTTTGCCCTTCCTTGTTTGCCCTATAAAAAAGAAACCGGCGTTTAGTTATGTGCTGCGGCAGTATGATTTTCTTCCTATTTTTTTTTTCCTCTGCTCCCTTCGAAGCTAACCTTTAAATAGTTAAAATATTGTATGGAGTAAATGTAGGATAATGAATGCGACCGCAATAACACGAGAGTCCCGTGTGTTGCCAAAATTGTGAGAGGACGCAATGTTCATTTCTTTCTCTCCCTCTCTCCCTCTCTCTCTCTCTCTCTTTTTTTTAATTCGCGGGAGATTCAAAAGAGATCTGTAAAGTCAAGATCTACACTTCCTATGAACTTGGATGTAAAATAATGTTTACAAAAAGCACCACATCAGTATTGCATCTTGTATCTTTGTAATGAGGGCATAGGTAAAAATCATTCAATAGCCTAAAGCTCTGGGAATAAATAAACAATTTCAGCTGTAAGAAAAACTTATAGGAGTGTTTCCCAACTTAAAACTTTTAAGATGTGTGGAGTATGTTTCCCAGAATTGCCCAGCCAGCCTATTCATTGGAGAACTCTGGGAGCTGAAGTCCACACATCTTAAAAAGTCTGAGATTGAGAAACATTCACTTAAGACCCTGTCCCACTGCACTTACAGATGCAAAGAGGATGTAAAACGTTAAAAAAAGCTTGCCATCCGTTGGACGTTGGACCCAATGCTATGCATTATGTTGTGTACTCCATTGCATGCGTGTTTCATACGCTCTATCCGTCGAGCATGCCGTTCCACTGCAATTTTCATCGCGCGCAAGTTTTGAACTGCAAAAAACACTTTTGGAACGGATTGAACTTTCCGCAGTGTACGTGTAAATCCGCGACATACAAGCAAAAATGCTTCATGTTGTTTATCATCCGTTAAACGTCCGCTGTATCCTCTCTGCATCTTCTAGGCATCCTCGCCAACTTCACACCTCCCGCTGCGCTCGAAAACGGAAGCAGGCAGAGGACAACACAGCACACCCACATGGAAATGGTCTCAACAAGCGTAGTAGCACAAATGCAAACGGCATGCGCAGTGAACACAGGTTAGTGACAGGTATATACCGATATACATCGGCAATGGCATCCCCTTTCTTTTCCTTGGCGTAACATATCACCTGGCTCTCATCCACTCATAATACCCGAGCTTCCGCCAATTCTATCCCAAGAAACCTTCTGCGAAGTGTCATCCACCTTCCATCCACTTTCACCGCTAGGGCTCGCTATGAACATCCCTTTAACATCCCTGCCTACCATACTACCCACGTCCATTCTGTTCCGTTCTTATTCCGTTCTTGTTACTGCAAATTTTACGCCATTTTTTTGGAGCGGATGACAACAGATTGGAGCCACCCTGAATTTGCCTGAAATTTTGCTCGTCCGCTGTGTCCTTTATGCATACGTTTTGCGTCCGTCGGCCAGTGGGACCGGGCCTTAAAAGAATGTTTTCTAACATTCTAACCCACTGAAGCAAGATGGGCATGCTTCAGCTTCTTTCTGCGGATCTACCATATTTCTCACAAAATAAGGCCAGGCCTTATTCTTTTTTGACCCCCCAAAAAACGTCTAGGGTGACTTAATTTCCCCCCCCTTGCATCTTCGGGTGGGCAGGCAGCGACAGCTTGAATGTTGACCTCGGCGTTGGTGGGGCACTTCGTATCAGGAGACCTTCCTCCACCATTGCTTTCCCTTCTCCCTGTGCTGCCGCGGCATTTAGAGCAACGCCGCAGTGTTTGGTGCAGCCACGTGCGGCCAACTAGGGCTCCTCCCTGCAACTGGAGCCTGGCGGAGACACTCAGCTTCAAGTGCTTCTGTCACCGCCTTCCCTTTGCCTTCGAAGGCAATGCCAATTCTTTTAAAAATGACACCCTACTACTGGTACGACAAAGCCTCCCCTGCCTGAGAGGGCACCCCAACCTCATGTGGGAAGGCGAATCTCCCAGGGCTGCAGCACAGGAATGGCCCACCCCGGGAGAAGCACCCAGCTGCCATCCCTGCCTGGTGCTGGGCAGAGTGCAAACACTTTCGCCTGAGGCTCCCAGTGCAGCTGACAGGCAGGCCCTTCTGCCCGGCAGCAGAACTCTCGCCAAGGCAGTGAATGCCTCCCCACCAGGCCCTCCGTGCATCCCACCAGGGCCGCACCAGAGCCGTGCGGGGTGGGCAGAGCCTGGAAATTGAGCCGCAGGTGCGCGCCCACCTGCCAAGCAAAAGAGCTGGGCCGACCCGAGCTTGGCTTCCTTCCCAAGTCCCTCCAGCCCAAACCTGAAGGAGCCACTGGGAAAGGCTGCCCGAGGCAGTGATAGCGCCCACCCATCCACGGACAGGGAGGTGAGGCGACAGCAGCTCTGCTTCCCTGTCTGGTGGGTCTGGCAGAGAGAGCCCGAAGCCACCCATCTTTTCCACCCCTCACCCAGCCCGTCCCCATCCCCATGCATCTCCAAATGCCCCGGTGCTCCAAATGCTGCAGTGGCATGGGCATCGGGCAGAGGCACTGACTCAGTGGGACTCAGCTCGGAAGAGGACGTGGTGCAGGCCGTCGCCTTGCCTCCCTGTCCATGGATGGGTGGGCGCTATCATTGCCTCGGGGGGGCCTCTCTAGGTGACCCCTTCAGGTTCGGGCTGGAGGGACTTGGGAAGGAAGCCAAGCTCAGGTCAGCCCAGCTCTTTTGCTTGGCAGGCGAGCGTGCACCCGCGGCTCACTTTCCCAGCTTTGCCCAGCTCGCACAGCTTTGGTGTGGCCCTGGCGGGATGAGTGGAGGGCCTGGTGGGGAGGCGCTGACTGCCTTGGTGAGAGCTCTGCTGCTGGGCAGGAGGACCCGCCTGTCAGCTGCACTGGGCGCCCCAGGCGAAGGTCTTTGCACTCTGCCCAGCGCCAGGCAGGGATGGCAGCTGGGCGCTTCTCCTGGGGTGGGCCAATCCTGTGCTGCGACCCCGGGAGATTCACCTCCCCACGTGGGGTTGGATTGCCCTCTCGAGCAGGGGAGGCTTTGTCATACCGGTAGTAGGGCATTGTTTTTAAAAGAATTGGCTTTGCCTTTGAAGGCGAAGGGAAGGCGACGACAGGAGCACCTGAAGCCAAGCGTCTCTGCCAGGCTCCAGTTGCAAGGAGGAGCCCTGGCTGGCTGCATGTGGCTGCGCCAAACGTCACGGCATTGCTCTAAACGCCGCAGCAGCATGGGGAGAAGGGAAAGCAACGGTGGCAGAAGGTCTCCTGATACGAAGTACCCCACCAATGCCAAAGTCGATGCAGGCAGCACCATATCCAGGTATGCAACAAAAGTAATTTCTAAAGGCAAGCCCCCCCGCCATTCTCCCCCATTTCGCATGTTTAATATAGGCCTTAATTTGGGGGGAGGGGCTTAATTTGATTTTATGCTGATAAAACGTGCTGGGACTTCCTATTGGGGGAGGCCGTATTGTTGGAGAAACATGGCAGGATATAGAGAGTGGGTTGAAGAACAAGATCTTTTCAAGGTATTTCTGAATTATAGACTTTAATTTGCCTGTTATCAGCCAAATGTAAAGCATTTATAAGGAAAAGTTGAGGCCATTTGGAAGAAAATGACTGCCAATTTTGGAGCCTTGTTTCTTGATCCACTGACAGAGCTAATTCCAATAATAACAAATAAATCTCTCTCAAGTCTTGAATTCAATAGAATCCATTTATTGTATTTCTATCTATAGTATATCGTTGTGAGCAAACCCCATGTTAAAGCGTGAACATTAATGAGTAGTTACAATCGACCTCTCCTCTCCCCTTTTCTCCCTCAGGTGTGCCCCATAGAAGCCTCTCCTATATTATCTTTCAGGTGGGAAGGGGGAGTAGAATGTCTAACTCCTTAGCATCATAGCGTTTTTTTCTGGTGGGGAGGGGGAGTAGAAACTTCCAGCCCACAGGCCAAATGAGTCACGCACTGGCCACTCCCAAGTGGCAGTTGGAACAGAGCTCTTTTCAGGTGGGGAGGGGGAGTAGAACATCTAACTCCTTGGCATCAGAGCGTTTTAATAATAATATAAGAAATATTAATGATCTGATGGTCATTTCAAAAGATCCTCCCTTAGCATGCACCTAAACCCAAGGGGAACATATGAGTCAAATTTCAAGTTTGTAGGCTTTGATTAATCAATGTCTCCTTACATTAAATATATTACTGCCGCATGGCACTATTATTAAGGTGAGGGGTTACTATAAAACAACTATCTCACTGGCAATAAGGTTTGATTCTACTCTAAGAAGATAAATTAACAATGATTTAGCATTAACTGTGCATTATTATTGCCATATTATCATGATTGTGCATGATTATTACCATATCATTATTTTATGTATATTTTCTATCTCCAAGCTGAATAACCTTGAATGTTGAGTGGAGCATATCAGATCATATGCAATGAGGGAGGGTATGGCCTAAGGAGATCGATAGCCTATATTAAGGTGTAATTATTGGCCAGCTTCTTTTTCTCAGGCAAAATGGACTAAAAAAAGATATTTAACTGAGTTTAAATTAAAGTCAAAAATTGTGAAAGTCTTTCAGAGGGATGCAGTACTCTTGAAATTGGGGCGTGATCACAGAACCATCAAATGTTTTGTTGAAAACAGTCAACAGAATCACAAGAAATGCGTTGAGGAAAAACAGATGTACTTTAACGACCAACGATTTGAGAATCAAACGTGAAGCTACCAGGAATCCATTATCCTCCAACACTGTCATATTCCAGAACTGCAATGTACCTGGAGTGTCCAGAATTACAAGATGTTCAGTGCTCAGAGACATGGCCTAGGTAAGGAAGAATAAAACCCGACCATCACTGAGCAAGACAAGTAAGTTGAAATGGCAAGATTGGGCCAAGAAATATCTGAAGTCAGATTATTTTCAAAGAATGATGAGATGGACCAAATAGATCGGTATGTAGCTGAATCAGTAATGGACACAGAAACATCAACTCAGATGCTAGCAAGGTGCAGGTGGGGTAGTGGTATGGGCTGGTATTATTAAAGATGAGCTAGTTGGACCTTTTCAGGTTGAAGTTGGATTCAAAATCAACTCCCAAACCTACTTCTAGTTTTTAAAAGACACTTTCTTCAAGCAGTGGTGTAGGAATCTGCATTTTTCAAGGATCCCGTGGTTTTTATGCAGGACAATGCTCCGTTGCACACACTGGAAATATTCCACTGTGTGGCTAGCCAGTAAAGGCCCTAAAGAAGAAAGAATAATGACATGGGCCCCTTCCTCACTTGAACTAAACCCTATTGAGAACTTGTTGGCCCTTCTTAAATGGGAGATTTGCAATGAAGGAAAACAGTACACCTCTCTGAACAGTGTCTGGGAGACTGTGGTTGCTGCTGCACAAAAAGTTGATCATCAACAGATCAAGAAACTGACATGCTTCATGAATGGAAAGCTTACTGTTACCGTTATTGAAAAGAAGATGGCTATATTATCACTGATTTTTTTTTGAAATGTCAGAAATGTTTATTTGTACATTTTGAGTTGTTTGTTTATTATTCTCATTTTAATGGATGCAAATAAATGAGATGGACAAATTTTAATTTAGTTGCATAATAATTCTGCACACTAATAGTTGCCCATAATTGTGCACATATTGATATTTTGTTTAGAAAACCAAAACTTCACTTTTAATTTCTTAAATATTCAGGTTTATTATATAAGGTTTATTAACATTTTGAATTGATCGAGAACACTGTAGTTTTTCAATAATAAAATTAAATCTTCCAAAATACAAATACTTGTCTAATTAGGCACAGTGTATTTTGCATGTGTCTTGCCAGCACTGTCTGCCTTTGGCATGGATAAAACAGCCTGAAATGAAGCAGAGGATTTTGGAATTTGACATTTAAACTGAATCAGTGTTTCCCATCTTTTCTATATGCACATACCTTAACTATCCCGAGTTTTCTTTTAATACCCTATGTTACTCCAGGAGATTACTGGTTACATTAACTGGAGCATTAACTAACAGATACACCAAATTTATGTGTGAAAGCTGAGATTATTTTATTCAAATGCCCATTATATACACAAAAAGGGATGAAAACTCACAATCCTTGTTGTCAATAATTTGAACTGTTTCTCTGATTATGAGTTAAGTTTTTCCTTTATGTAATTAAACTCTCAGAAGGTTGCAACTCAGAAGGTTGCAGAGTTTTTATCAATAACCATGGTCTCCAGAACCTAGTGTTCCTTCAAATTTTTAACAATGTAATTTTATTGTTTTATTTACCATTTTTGTTTTACTTTGCTTTTATGATTGGTCTTGGACATATGTTTTAAAACTTATACCAGAGGTGTTATTCAGCAGCTTCTGACCAGTTCTGGAGAATCGGTAGTGGAAATTTTGAGTAGTCCAGAGAACTGACAAATACCACCTCTGACTGGAGATTTTACAGTATCCTTCCCCTGCCATGTCCACCAAGCCATGCCCGCAGAACCGATAGTAAAAAAAATTGAATCCCACCACTGACTTATACACTATCTAATTGAGTGAACAGTTAATTAACAACTCGGTCAGTTACACCAGTGTATTCGTGACCTCCTCTTCCAAAAGCAAGAGAATCAAATTCATCAAAGAAAAGTATGCATGGTTTGAGCTCTGCAATATAAATATATTTCAGACTAGAGAAACAAAATATCATTTGCCAAAAGTGAAATTTTTAATAAAACATGACTTAGCAAATCCTGATACAGGTAACCAGGTATAACCGCAATAGAGCCCAAAATTTCCAATGCTAAATGAGACACTTGTTCAGTGAGTTTTGCCCCTTTTGACAACCTTTCTTGCCACAGTTGTTAAGTGAATAGCTGTAGTTGTGCTGTCCCAGCCAGTCTATGGGAGTTGGATAGTTACTTAGGAATTGTGAGCTATCCCCCTGAGGGAATGCATCATGGTAAATGAAGTTAAAGGTATCTTGGGAAATGTAGTTCATCTCCCATGGCTACACCTATAATCCTGATTGGTCACTGAATTGATCCTTGGTGGGTTAAGGGAGTTTTTCCTCATTCTTTGTCTGAACTCTTTACCTCATGGTATCTTCCTTCTATCTCTATGAGATGGGTTAGGAGATAAGCATCTTTCACATACAAGGCAGATATACAAAGGATTGGTCATTAAAGAAGAACTTCATCACAAATGTGAGTTATGAAGATACCTGATGCACCAAGAAATGAACTTTGTTTATCGAAGCTTTGTTATCTATCTGCATCTGCACAGCTATATATCTACCTCTGTGCAAGAGACAGAACAGTAGTTAAGTTACTAACATAGTTGTAAAGTGAATCTGGCTTCTCCATTGATTTTGCTTATCAGAAGGCTTCAAAACGTGATCTTAACCAGCTCATTATTATCAGCATTTTATCCCAGCTTTGTAACATATTACTCAAACATATCTAAAATCCTGTTTTCCTTGCAACAGCAAGAGTGACTGACCCAAAGTTATCAAGCAAGCAATCGAGCCCTCTATTTATAAAATACCCAGGATTTGAATTTTCTATTTTTTTTTCTGCTTTTATGGGCTAATAGAGTTCATGCTGCTCATTTTTCACCCTTGCATATAGTGGACACCTGCATATTTTTCAGTCTTAGAAGTGCAAATTGCTACATTATACTTTACTAATAGTTCTGTCTGGTTTCATGTTTCTTAATTTTGCCAGCTTCAGCCTTTATAAGACCAGCTTCAATTGTCAGTGATCTGGAAAGTGGTAGAAAGTGGTCCAAAGACCTGAATTCTTTCTGCAAGCACTGAACTAATGCTGTGGGACAGAGGGTCAATAGTTTGATGGTGTTGAGTTTGTTAATTTCAGCTGTAGTTTTTTGTTTTAAGAAAATGTATAAAGCTAATGCAGAACACAGTCCACCCATGATAAATATTACACAGCACTAGATACCATCTCATGGATATTACAAGGTATTTTTCCAAATGATAAAAAGCTTGTTTTTAACAGTGTGTGCTACGAGAAAACAACAGGCCTTGTGGGGGAGGGGGGAGATAAAATATGTAATATTAGATTTAAATTGTTCCTTTCATAGGAGATAAAATATGTAATATTAGATTTAAACTGTTCCTTTAATAGCTGTAGAAAATTGAAATTAATTTCATGTTATTGTCAGTACTGCAATGCTTGAAAAATATAGCAAGGAAACACCACTTTCCCCTTCATGACATTTGGTATCAAATACAAGTAATCCTCAGTGGGCAGCAGCACCTACTATTCACAGATTTTTGAAAACAAAATACTAAACAAGATCAGATGATACTTAGATAGGAGTGCACTAAGCCGTTCTATGTCAGATGATACTGAACATCCTCAGAAAAAGGCAAAAACATATAATTTCTGTCGTAATGTCAAGAAACCTCCATAGGCATGGCTGCAAATCTCCTTTTTGGCTCCAGCAATTAATTGTTTTTATTTTAGTATTGCTAATGAAGAGGATAAAGGTCATCTTGCTTGAGCAGGGGTTTGGATGAGAAGACTTCCAAGGTCATTTCCAACTCTGTTATCCTGATAAGTTAGCCTTTTTATACCATTTATTTATTTCTATTTATTTATTTTGATTTTTCAATCGCTTACAAGATAATAGATATAAGTATATACATAGTTATGAAGACATGAAATGGGTACATGTAACATAAGTAAAAGAAACAATAAGACAGGGATGGTAGGCGCTTATGCACGTCTCCTACAGACCTCTTAGGAACGGGTGAGGTCAATAATAGACAGTCTAAGGTTAAAGTTTTTGGGGTTTGGGGAAGAAACCACAGATTCAGGTAGAGTATTCCAGACA
>BHFT01042059.1:40000-47779 GCA_004320025.1 Laticauda laticaudata | reverse complement strand
CAGAGAGAGATTTCTGGCAATGAGTCAGCTCCTGTGGTCCAGGTCAGTATCTGTGGAATGTGCCAGCGACAGAGACCCCTGACAGCTGTACTACCTCTCACGGAGAGCGTGGAGACCCCGCGTGACGCAGTGGGAGAAAGGAGACGCGCAAGTGGGAAAAGTGCCACTTTCCACCACACGCCGCAACCCACATCCACCCCCAGCTCCACCGTCCACACAGAAAGGTAGAGGGGCGAGACGCGGAGGGGAGAGCCACACTGTCCTGCTGGGATAAGAGACCCATTCAGGAGTGCGTAGAATCTCCTCTCTCAGCTGGTTACATAACCGACGCCCTCTCCAACCTAAGCCTTCCTCAACCTAGCGTCAACCAGACCTCGTGGATCATGTCGATCCCAGTAAATCAGGTGTGAAGGACAGGATCACCGATTTCTTCACAACACTCCAGACCAGAATGAACTGTTCCCTACCAGTCAGGCCTTCTCCTCCACGCCGCCAGGTGATGTCACTGCCCTTTGCCAGAGGCTTTGCACTAGGCCCTCCCCTACCAAGCTACAGCACGCCAGGAGCTCCAGCAGCACAGCAGCCCTTCCCAGTCCAGGCAGCACAGGGTACATCGCAATGCCACGTGCCACTGATGCCACCGATGCACCCACACGATGCCACCCACGGCACAAGATGCCACTAAGCCAACAATGCACCCCACGCCAGTCCTCACCCAGCTGCGGGACAGACAGCCGCGCACTTACAACTGCTCCTTCCTCCACCACACAGCCCAAGCCGCGGCCTCAAGTACAACTGTCAATCGGAATTGGGCTGCCAGCCCATGTCATGGAGGAAGGGGCCCTCAACATCACGGGCTGACCAGCTGTCTGAGAGCTTCCTCCACACACCAGCCCTGTTGTCCTCGTCGGCCAGGCACAGCCCAGTGCCGCTTCAGACAGCAATGCTCCAGCAGCAGCCACCTCCACAGGCACCTGGACCCTTCACGCACTGAGTATCGTGGGCATGCCTCCAGTGACCAAAGAAGAGTGCAGAGATGGGTTGGCCTACCTGTTGACTTTATTTTGCTTTGGAACACTTGAACTTGGGTCATTTTCTTTTTAGCAGCTTTTATTAATAAAGATGTATCTTTGCTTCACACACTTGCTTCATTTATTTTAGTCAATAAAGTCTTGTGGAGAACTTTTGGAAAATGTTTTAAGCTTTTTCATACTTAGCGGATGGGGTAGGAATTAGGCAGTGGGATGGGCAGGGTACTAACCTGTGGATGCGGTAATAGCTGTGGGATCGATAAGCCCTGCCAGTGCAAGCATAGTGGGTACTGTACTGGTCCACCGCTCCGGTTGCCTCACACTTTATGCCCTTTATTATCATAATAATGTGATCAACTCATCCAACACATGGTCAACATTAAAACACAACTCTTTATTAAAATGCCCTAGTCATTGTACGGCCCACCCACATACAGTGACCCAATCTCATCAAGTTTGATGAGACAGGCTGAAGGAAGCAATCCATATTAATCATCTATCGTTCCTGTCTTGGCCACTCCAGCTGCTCCACAGCTGGTGGAGCTGCACGCAGTGTCTCAAGGAGTTGCCGGCTGTCTTTCTTTCCTTCACATGAAGCTCTTGTTGGGGCTTGGCAGCATCCTTAGTGTGTATCAAAGGTTTTCAGCCCTTGCTCCATGTCCCCAGGCTCCATTGTTCGCATTGCCTTGCCATCCCCCAAGCCATGTTTTCTGCAAGACTGGGTAGCGGGGGCACATGAGATTGTGCAGGACTGCAGCCAAGCTTCCACATCCTCCTCAGGTCTCTGGCGATGCTCCATGGTGGTGAGAAGTACCATGGAACCTGTTGGCCAGGATGCCAAAGGCGTTCTATCACCACCCGCCTGCCGCTGGACAGCTGGTAGTTGAAGAGATCCTCTTCAATCACAGGTGAGGCATCTGGAGGTGTAGGGCTTGTCATGGGTAGGTTCTGAGGGAGAGGCATCATCCCCCACATGAAGTGAGGGCGACAATTTGCATGCGTTGGGCAGAGGTCTGGATTGGGAAGCCCATGAGAGGTTGCGTTCCAGCCCCTCCTTGAGGTGACTGACATTGTATACCTGGGCATCTGAAGATTGAGTCGTTGCATGAAGCAATTCAATGTACATGAACTTGTAGTCAGCATCGGACGCATCGGCAAAGAGGATGATGCTGAGAGAAGGCCCTTGTAGTTGAAATAAGTGGACCCACTTGGCTGGAGCTTTGCAGGCCACAGTGCTTCCATCTATGGCTCCAACGGGTGTGGGGGGAAGTTCCACTTTCCTGAATACCACGTGCTCTGGTCAACTTTCCTTCCACCCGCCTTCTTCAGTGAGGGTGCTAGGAGAGCTCCTCCGCAGGTATTTGCTTCGATGATGGCCTGCACCACTTTTCTGACCAACTAATGCGTGAATGGTTTTGTGTTGGCGACCCTCCAGCCGTACTGCATGCTTCCTGTAGGTGTCCTGAGGCCAGGTGGCAACGAGTCAGTGCACCTTGAGCCAGGGTCAGGGCTGGGCTGGAAGTTGGTGTTTTGCCTTTGGTCAACTCTGGGTCTCAGTCGCTCCACAACTTCAATCAAACATGGCTGGGGCATCCCCATGAAGTTCTGGTGCACGAGGCGTTCTTTGTTCTCAGCTCACATCAGCTTGTTGTAACAGTCCGTATTCTGCCTCTTCTCACCGATCCATCTTCTGGATGCCAGACACTTTTGGGCCGGCCGTCCTTTTCTTCCGTACGTAAAGTTGAAAAGAAGCGCTGTAGATGGCTTTTGCACTGTTGCAGAACGATGGTGGCTACCAAAAGGACTGTGTTTCTATCCATGGTGGAACATCATGGATGCTGTGGAAGAGCAAGAGCCATGAAATGAAGGCTGCAGAGGTCTGCACAGCAAGGGCTGCTGGACTGCAAGTGAGATCAGGTGAAGTTGCTCCGCCCTTTATAGGCGAATATAGGTTTTCCCACTCGTGGTCGCTTTTTGCATCCTCTAGCCAATCCTGCAGACCATCCTAAGTAATCCAGGAAAGGTCTCTCTTGCGAATGTTTTTCCGATTCAATGCTTTGTATGCGAGCTACATCCTCTTTCATCCTTTTCCGTCCGTGCTACTAAACGCTGCGCGTCCATCTCCGATGTCCGTTTCAGACTTCCGTCCTGTGTCGCTTTTTCCGGCTGGAGAGGATTTGAGTTGCCACGGATGCCAAGCCAGATGCCTAGCGGATATAGCGGATGCGTAACGGATGATGACCCGGATGAGAATCAAGATGTTCCCCATAATGTATTGTGGATGGCAGAAGGAAGCGTTGGATACATTTTCCGCTTCAAAAAGTTTTGAGGCAACTCAAAATTTTTGAGCGGAATGGAACCTCATCGATCGGATCTGGATGGATAGAGAGGA
Organism: Laticauda laticaudata; assembly: GCA_004320025.1. Taxonomy (NCBI): domain Eukaryota; kingdom Metazoa; phylum Chordata; class Lepidosauria; order Squamata; family Elapidae; genus Laticauda; species Laticauda laticaudata. The sequence continues at coordinate 44,356 of BHFT01042059.1, read as the reverse complement.
TGAGAAACGGAGGCAGTGAGTTTCAGAACAGATTGAATCACGACGTTAACCAATGGATGGCAAGTGTTTCTCTCTGTTTTACATCCTCTTTCCATCCATTGGTGCAGTGTGACATGGGTTTTTACTTTGTCTCCAGGGCACATACTATAGGAAATGCACTGTATAGTCTCACAGTTCAGATTTGCTGAACCTACATTGCATTGGAAGCCAACTCCAGGACCTACTAGCCGAACTCCAAGGGTTTTTTTTTGGAGAAAAACTGAAGGGTTCTGTACATAATCTTCAGCTCCTGGAATTAAAGCGGGATATAAATCAGTGAATAAATAAAGGGGTGGATAAATGGCATTCAGTAGAAATTGACAGACCTCTGGCTAAAACAAATATATTTCAGATAAAGAGGACTCAGTCAAGTTGTCTGGCATTTACTCTAATTCTGATTGCTTCCTGGTATCCACCACTCACTTGTTCTTTTAATATTCAGTTCCAGGCATATGTACTAATTTTTTGCATGCCTTCCAAGAATTCCATTCCTTTAAGATTTCTAATATAGTGACCTAGTTAAATCATATTCTCTAAAATTTGTTTCTGTGTTATAAACCATCGTGAAAGAAATACATTGAACACTGGAAACAGGCCACCACTAGCACCCAGTTACTTAATAGCAATTATAAGCAATTCTTCTGGTGCATATCTCCCAACACATATTGGGAGAATGTGTTCATCTTGCTGACGGTTTAAAATACCTGAGATATTTTTTATGTGGAAACATGTGCAATAGTTTGATGTAAACACATTTTGAATCTGTTGTCTGAATTGTATGAGCTTATTGCACCATTCATTTGACAATATTTTCAGAATTGTTTAAATTTAATTCAGTATTAGTTTAGGAATATAAAATGTAAATATAAATATAAAATATAAAAAAAATATAAAATAAAATTTAATATAAAATGATGCCTTTCTTTGGATATCCCCTTTGTTTTTATTTGATTTTCTGTTGCTCTGAAATATTTTATGTGTGGAATTAGTAATGAGCTAAAATAAATATTGATGGAGGGGGAGAAAATATTGCATGTACTGCAAATTACATATCAGGTTGTCATTTGGGAAATTGCCTTCACTAAAGTGCTCAAGCATTTGGCAGTGAATCTTTTATTCCCCCCACCTTTTTCTGTGTATCATGTAGGCTTCTGGAGCAGATGCCCTGGAGTTGAATTTATCATGCCCGCATGGCATGGGAGAAAGAGGCATGGGACTGGCTTGTGGGCAGGTAAGATTTTTAGTCTCTTTCATTTCTCTGTTTCTGTATAGCACCATTTCATTGATAGCTCTAGCTGAGGGCTAGAACACAAGGAGTGAATTGCTAGCTTGGAATTCCCTGGTCTCTTCCTGTTTAAATATTTAGTGCCAAAAATGGGGGAAGTGACAAGTGTCTGAGATTACACACAGTGTTTATTTTTATGGAAGACAAAATTGCATTATGCGCTTGACAGGAAGCAATATCATAACAAATAGTTGCCAAAATGCTTGGACAGAATTGTACTTTATACATTCTTAATGCTGACTAGCCTCTCTGGGGAACAGCCATACAAGCAACATGATGCCCATAGGCATTTTACAGAAGGTTAGCTACAGTGGTGGTATTTTATGGTTAGTTGAAACTACACTAAGAAGTGATGGGGAATCTGTGTGGGAACACAGATGGAGTTGGGTGACCTCTTTCTAAGCTATTGGTTCTGTCATTTCAGCTCCTAAAGTGCAGTCATGTATATGTCCAGCTAGAAAAACACCCATGGTATGATAATAGAAGACCTTGGTCCAAACTCCCTGAATGTTAGAAACCCAATTAGTTGAAATAGAGGAAAGGATATTTTTTAGTTGCTTCTAGTGCCAAGCTTTGTTTTCAAAAGGAACTCTTCACAAAAATCAGCATATGGAACTGTTAGGAATGAGGACAAACATGAAAGTATTATAATAGGATACTTCACAAGACAAGCGTAGGGTTCAATTGCTAAGCATAACAAATTTAAAACACCTGCTTTTATATCTAAAGAAATAAAGAACCTATAAAGTGAATACAGAGTTAAGGAAACCATAACCATCTCTAAAGGCACAGAATTTGTTTACAGGGAAGAGTCATATTGTAAAAGTAGAGGAGAAAAAAAGCAGAAATTCCTTCATTTCATCTCTCTCTTCTCTCACTACAACATCTGATTATGATTTTCTTAGATAAAGAGACTATTGCATCAAAGAATTCAGCATTTGCATGGATTAGTTTAAATGTTTCAGGTAGACTTAGCCTACCCACTAAAAATAATTAAGCATGTCATCCACATGTAAAGCAACAATTTGTTGCATTTCATAGATCTGATTAAATCTGAATGCAACATAGTATATGTTTGTGTGTGTGTAATTTTTTTCCCTACATTTCCAAAGAGGCTTATTTATTTATTTTTTACATCGTGCTGTTGCTGTCTTTATTCCCACAACCAAATTATCTGATGTGACATTAAATCTTGAGGTTCTGCTTTGGCCAAAATTAGCCTTTCCCAACTGGTGCTTACTTCTTGTAATATTCAATCAGGAAAATATATTGGACAAAGCTGGCACAGATTCCAGGATATATTTATGAAATGTATATAGAAAGCAAAATACTTTTATGAATAAGCAATAAAATGATACAACATACAACAATAGTTCAGGCTGCTTTGGAACTTGAGGGTATTCCAAAAGGAACACATTGAGACATATTTTAAAAAAACTGCTTTCCTATATATTTTTCCATACATAACATAACAATGTTTCTGTCTCACTTGGCATTTTCTCAAATGACTAAAAAAAACTTTTCCCCCATTTATAATCGATAATGTTCTTCCTCCGAGATCTTCAGTTATATTTCTGCACCTGTTGAGACAGTCATTTTTCTATAAGAGATGTCTTGCTTTCGCTAATCCCCATCCCTCAACTCAAAATGTTGAATTTCTGATTTTTTTCCCAACCAGGACATTACAGCATCTGCAGGCATTTTATCTACTCCTCTCCTTCCTGAAGTATTTGTCCAATATGCATGGACTTAACCTATTCTGGTTTTTGTATTTTTTGGTATTTCTTCATCCCTCTAGTTCCACTCTCATCGCCCAACAAAAGTGTATAGTTTAGTTTAGTTTCGTGTTTAGTTTAGTTTAGTTTAGTTTATTGTCATTGCACCTCGAACAATGAAATTAAATTAAATTATACATTATAACCCTTCACATTCTATACAATTGAATTGACAACCTGATATTGCAATGTTTCACATAATACCATTAAACCTTCTATGATAAAAAGGATCATTTGCTTCATTAATAAAATGTAAGAAAATGGAGAACAAACATGTTGAATCAGTCTATTTTCTGTAGTGCTTAATCAGCACTACAAGGTTTCCATTATTTCTCAGTGTGTTTTTGTGGATCAAGCCGCTGATTTTGCTGTTGTGGAAGCCGTTGGCTGTCAGTACTTTAGTCAGGGTGCATAGTTCAGTCTTTATCTGTGTCTTGTCTGCCAGGTGTTTGGTTCTAGCAATTAGTGTTTTGGCCACAGAGTTTATCTGTGCTGGGTGGTGGTGGGATTGGGCATTGAGGTATAGCGGTTGGTGTGTTTGTTTTCTTCTGGTATACGGTGTGTCCTAGTGTGCCATCTGTTTTTTTGTAGATTAGTACATCTAGGAATGGTAGTTGTTTGTTTTTTTTCATTTCTATGGTGAACTTGATTTTGGGGTGTGTGCTGTTTAGGTGTGTTAGGAAATTGTTTGGTTTTCTTTTTCCATGGGCCAAATCACAAATGGTGTCATTGAATGTATCTTAACCATAATTTGGGTTTTTGTGGGTGGCATTAGCCATGGCTCTAGATTCGAATTCTTCCATGCAATGACGGGTGACAGTGGTGATCCCAGAGGGGCTCCTTCAATTTGCTTGTATCTTGTCCTTCTATATTTGTCCTACTATATGTCCCTCTATGTTAGTTTGTGTATTTCTGATTGGTTGGGGGGGTTAGTGTGTTCTGATTGGCTGAGGGTGTGTTCTGTCAGGTTGGGTCTTGGTTGTGCTCAGGTTAGTCTTAGTTGCGGGGGATTTGAGCTGGTGAGCTGTGACCTGTTGTTGGCTTCGTGTTCAATGAACAACTTTAACAGCACAACTACAATGATGTGGGATAATACCAATAAGGAAGCTGAACAGCATACATGTAAGTACCCGTGAAAACTTAAAAAAAACATATATATATATGTGTCTGTGTGTGTGTGTGTGTTTTCTGAGGTTTTCGCAGGTATTTGTATGTGGATCTTGGTTATTCGGGTTTTCTCCCACGTAAAATTGGAAG